>CM042402.1:6069755-6124755 GCA_023634145.1 Thymallus thymallus | reverse complement strand
TTAGTTAGATAAAGCTAGTGCTGCTCTTTTTAAACAGTGTAGATTTGATTGTATGGATTTAATGATAATAAGATAAGCTTACAAAATGTGGAAACTAACAACTAAAGCGACAGCAGGAAAAGCCGTTGAGGTGGAGAATAAGGTGAAACCGCAAATCCTTTCACTCTCTCTCTCTCTACCTTATTGTCAGCTGCAGTCAGCCAGTAGTCAGTCACAATGACACCTTCACGCCTCAAGGCCTTATGACCACATTCCTTACACTGATGTCTCCACACATCAAACACAATATGGCCATCTCTCTCTTTCTCATCCCCATCTCTCTCTCTCTCTCTCTTCCCCTTCTCTCTCTCTCCTCCCGATCTCTCTCTCTCTCCTCCCCATCTCTCTCTCACTCTCTCTCTCCTCCCTCTTTTTTCTAATGAATATGAGGTGGGGCGGCCTTGGTCACGAAGGAAGCCATTATTTTCATTATCTAGGCAGGCATTTGTCTGGGCAGACCTGAGAGGGAGGGTTAGAAAGAGGGAGGGAGGATAGGAGGTAGAGAAATAGGGAGGAAAGGAAGACGGGAGGCAGACAAAAGTATTTTAGATTAGGATCCATCAGAACACAGATAACAACCTTTGAAACGCAGCAAGGATACATTTTCTCAGCGCCAGCGTCTGAGAATAACGTGCGTGTCAGAGGAAATGAAGTTGTACATTTGGAGATGGATGACTCTGTGATGTCAGGATGTTCATCCCCTGAGCATGGTAAACGGACTCACTGCTGAGCCGTACAAGATGGCAGACAGATAGACTAGGCCCTAGTATTAGGATGGTGATCATGTTGTGTAGCTGCACAATAGTAAGGGGCAGAGGCCAGGACTGAGTCACACAAAATGATGACTAACACACTCATCAGGGATTGGCTCATCAACACTGATCTCTTGACCCCAGCCAGCCCAGAGCAGGGCAGGGCAGGACAGGGCAGTACGTTGTGTTTCAGTTCACCACTGCAACATTCCACCCGACATTCCCTGAGACAGCAGAACAATGGACTAGCTTCTTCGGTGAGGAGCCAAGCTGCTTGGGAGTCCTACTGGCGAGTAGGAAAAGAAGACGCAGACAGAGAGGCAGACATGGTGGGGTAATAGTGAGATTATTAATGAACAGACTTGACGATCTCAGAGCGAGGATCTCCTTCCAGAGGGACATCAGGCCCTCTCCTGTCTATTCTTTCCGATCATGACTCCATCTTGCTTCTCCCTGCCTACAAACAAAGACGTTCCAGTGATCAGGTCTGTACAGTGATGGTCCGACCAATCAGAATTCACACTCCAAGACTGTTTTGATCACTTGGACTAGAATATGTTCCGTGTTGCCTCGAGATAATGTCAATGAATACGGCTCTGTCACGGTGCGTAGTATTAATGGGACGATATACGGAGCGCTGGTGAAGTGTCATCCTTTTTATTGAAAATGAGGTGTTCTCACGAAGCATTTAACAAATAAAAAGGAGAGTGAAAACATATGACTAGCACAAAACAAAAACACAGTGACTTACTTGCTGGCTACAGGCAGTGCAGACAAGCAGGAACAATGATCCACACACAGGTGGCTGTGTGTGGAGTCTAAATACTATCCCCAATCAGAGACAACGCTATACAGCTGTCTCTGATTGGGGATGATCATCTCCCTAATAATGTGTGAGAGCTTGGTTGTGTGCCTCTCTCCTCCCCTAGGTGGGAGTAAGAGGCCTTACCACAACCAAGCCCTCACAGTACCCCCCCCCTAAGGTGCGGACTCCCGACCGCACACATACAGTCCCCCCTCTCCTGAAAAGAAAAAATGTCCAAAACTAGGGGGGACATGGCGGGGTACTGAGGTGGTTGCTGGTGGGGGCTCCGGTTCCGGTTCCGGGCGTGGCACAGGCTGTGAGAGTAGCCTCCCTCCTTCCTCTCCGTTGCACGCCCGATCCGGTCCGGACCCCGGCGCGGTGGTTCCCCCCTCAGTACTCCCGCCAGTCACCAAGTCCTGTCTGGACCCTGGTGCGGGAGCCCTCGACCCTGGAGAGGGGCTGACAACCGGCCCCGGACTGGGCACCGGTGGAGCGGACTGCTCCGGCACTGGAGCGACGCAGATGACCGGCCCCGGACTGGGCACCGGTGGAGCGGACTGCTCCGTCTCTGGAGCGACGTAAACGACCGGCCCCGGACTGGGCACCGGTGGAGCGGATTGCTCCGGCACTGGAGCGACGTAGACGACCGGCCCCGGACTGGGCACCGGTGGAGCGGACTGCTCCGGCACTGGAGCAACGTGGACGACCGGCCCCGGACTGGGCACCGGTGGAGCGGACTGCTCCGTCACTGGAGCGACGTAGACGACCGGCCCCGGACTGGGCACCGGTGGAGTGGACTGCTCCGGCACTGGAGCGACGTGGACGACCGGCCCCGGACTGGGCACCGGTGGAGCGGACTGCTCCGGCACTGGAGCGACGCAGACGACCGGCCCCGGACTGGGCACCGGTGGAGGTTCAGGTCTGCTCACCTTCCCCGGAGCTCTCGGGCTGCTGACCCTCCCCGGGGACCTCGGGCTGCTGACCTTCGCCGGGGACCTCGGGCTGCTGACCTTCGCCGGGGACCTCGGGCTGCTGACCGTCGCCGGGGACCTCGGGCTGCTGACCGTCACCGGGGACCTCGGGCTGCTGACCGTCACCGGGGACCTCGGGCTGCTGACCGTCACCGGGGACCTCGGGCTGCTGACCGTCACCGGGGACCTCGGGCTGCTGACCGTCACCGGGGACCTCGGGCTGCTGACCGTCACCGGGGACCTCGGGCTGCTGACCGTCACCGGGGACCTCGGGCTGCTGACCGTCACCGGGGACCTCGGGCTGCTGACCTTCTCCGGAGGTCTCGGGCTGCTGACCTTCACAGGAGGCCTCAGGCTGCTGACCTTTACAGGAGACCTCAGGCTACTGACCGTCACAGGAGGCCTCGGGCTGCTGACCTTCTCCGGAGACCTCAGGCTGGATGCCGTGCCCACCCTGGGCACCGACGAAGAGGTGGTCTTCAGCCCTGCAGCTGGTCTGGCTGTCGGCCCCAGACTGGGCACCGACACGCTATGGAGCTCCTGCTCCACAGCGGGACTGAACGTCGTGCCCACCCTGGGCACCGACGCAGAGATGGTTTCCAGCCCTCTGGTTGGGCTGGCTGTCGGCCCCAGACTGGGCACAGACGCGCTATGGAGCTCCTGCTCCACAGCGGGGCTGAACGTCGTGCCCACCCTGGGCACCGACGCAGAGATGGTTTCCAGCCCTCTGGTGGGGCTGGCTGTCGGCCCCAGACTGGGCACCGACGCGCTATGGAGCTCCTGCTCCACAGCGGGGCTGAACGTCGTGCCCACCCTGGACACCGACGCAGAGATGGTTTCCAGCCCTGTGGTTGGGCTGGCTGTCGGCCCCAGACTGGGCACCGACACGCTATGGAGCTCCTGCTCCACAGCGGGACTGAACGTCGTGCCCACCCTGGGCACCGACGCAGAGATGGTTTCCAGCCCTGTGGTTGGGCTGGCTGTCGGCCCCAGACTGGGCACCGACACGCTATGGAGCTCCTGCTCCACAGCGGGGCTGAACGTCGTGCCCACCCTGGGCACCGACGCAGAGAGGGTTTCCAGCCCTGTGGTGGCGACCGTCGCGGTAACCTCCGTGCGAGGGGTAGGCACGGGGCGTACTGGACTGGGGACACGCACCATAGGTCTGGTGCGAGGAGCTGGCACGGGTCGCACCGGGCTGGAGATACGCACCATAGGTTGGGTGCGAGGTGTAGGCACAGACCGTACCGGGCTGGGGGAACGCACCACTGGTCTGGTGCGAGTAGCTGGAACGGGCTGTACCTGGCTGGGGAAACGCACCGTTGGGTCGGTGCGTTGAGCTGGCTCGGGTCGCGCCAGGCTGGGGAAACGCACCATAGGTTGGGTGCGAGGAGCAAGCACAGACCGTACCGGGCTGGGGGAACGCACCACTGGTCTGGTGCGAGTAGCTGGAACGGGCTGTACCTGGCTGGGGAAACGCACCGTTGGGTCGGTGCGTTGAGCTGGCTCGGGTCGCGCCAGGCTGGGGAAACGCACCATAGGTTGGGTGCGAGGAGCAAGCACAGACCGTACCGGGCTGGGGGAACGCACCACTGGTCTGGTGCGAGTAGCTGGAACGGGCTGTACCTGGCTGGGGAAACGCACCGTTGGGTCGGTGCGTTGAGCTGGCACAGGTCGCGCCGGGCTGGGGAAACGCACCATAGAGCTGGTGCGCGGAGCAGGCGCGGGCCGTACCGGGCTATTGTTGCGCACCGATGGTTTGGTGCGCTGAGTCGGTCTCCTCCTCCTCCGACTCTGGACCGGCGCTGGAGGCACCGGACTGGGAACTGACGCTGGAGCATGACTGTGCCTGTCGTCCCTACTCCAACGCCAATCCCCATCCTGTGAGGGTTCCTCCGGGAACCCCCACGAGTGAGGGAACAGAAGCACATCGCTGTCGTCTTCCTCCGACTCCTCTCTGTACTCCTGCTCCCACGGCTGTAGGGGCTCCTCCTGGAACCCCCACGAGTGCAGTGGTCGGGGCTCTTCTCCCTCGATCCCCGACCACCCCCATAGCCCCCCCCCAAAATCCGTTTGAGGGGTTTTCTGGGCTCCAGGCTGGTCCTCAAACCTAGCCCGGTGACGTGTCCTCCGTCTCCGGCGCCTCGGCTGCTCCGGACCCCAGCCTTCCTCCACCGCATGATAATGGTAGACATCCTCTTTCGATAATTTCCCCATATCGTAGAGGATGTCTACCACTGTCTTCTCTCGCTGCGTCCCAGGGTGGTGGATCATTCTGTCACGGTGCGTAGTATTAATGGGACGATATACGGAGCGCTGGTGAAGTGTCATCCTTTTTATTGAAAATGAGGTGTTCTCACGAAGCATTTAACAAATAAAAAGGAGAGTGAAAACATATGACTAGCACAAAACAAAAACACAGTGACTTACTTGCTGGCTACAGGCAGTGCAGACAAGCAGGAACAATGATCCACACACAGGTGGCTGTGTGTGGAGTCTAAATACTATCCCCAATCAGAGACAACGCTATACAGCTGTCTCTGATTGGGGATGATCATCTCCCTAATAATGTGTGAGAGCTTGGTTATGTGCCTCTCTCCTCCCCTAGGTGGGAGTAAGAGGCCTTACCACAACCAAGCCCTCACAGGCTCAGTCACCGGATTCTTCAAAAAATGTATAGATGACGTGATACCGATAGTATCTCTCAAAACGTACCCTAATCAAAAACTGTGGATTGGTAGCAGCCTTGTAGGAATACTGAATGAGAGAGAGAGATGCTGCTTATGAACAGGGCAAGGTGGATAATAGTTTGGTTAAACAGTACAAATATGACTTACGCAGATCTATCAAGATGGTGAAACATGGTCACCAACGCCACCCTACCAGACGACCGAAACACCTTTTTCTCAAGATTCGAGCCGATGACAACGTGGACTACACACTCACAGTCTCCATTGTGGACGTATGTAAGTATGTAAGGGAAAGTAACTGAACTGAATGACTACCAACCAGTAGCAATCACTTCCATCATCATGAAGTGCTTCGAGAGGCTAGTCAAAGACCATATCACTCGACCCTCTCCAATTTGCCTACCACCCTGACAGATCGCCATTGCACTGCACACTGCCCTCACCCACCTGGACAAAAGGAATGCATATGTGAGAGTACTGTTCATTGACTACTGCTTGGCTGTCAATACCATAGTGCAGTATAATCTCATTACAAAGCTCACAGCCCTGGGTCTGAACTCCTCCCTATTGCAACAGGGTCCCGACTTCCTGACGGGCCGCCACCAGGTGGTGAAGGTAGGCAACTTTTCTCCTCGACACTGATCCTCAACACGGGGGCCCCACAATGGTGCGTCCTCAGTCCCCATCTGTATTCTCTGTATACCCACGACAGCGTGGCCTCACACAGTTCCACTCCATCATCAACTTTGCTGTGACGACACAAGGATAGTAGGCCTGATCACCAACAATGACGAGACAGCCTACAGGGAGGAGGTAGGCACTCTGACAGTGTGGTGCCAGGTACACAACCTCTCCTTCAACATTAGCAAAACAAATGAGCTTATGGTGGACTTCAGGGGGAACCAGGCTGGACACGCTCCCATCCTCATCAACGGGGCCACTGTGGAGGTGGTCAATAACTTAAAATTCCTCAGCTTACACATCTCAGAGAAGCTGAAATGGTCTAACCACACGGACACCATAGTGAAGAAGGCACGACAGTGAATATTCAACCTCAGGATGCTGAAGAAATTCAGTCTGTCCCTGAGGGTGCTCACATCTTCTAAAAAAGCACCATCGAGAGCATACTGTCGGGCTCCCTCACAGCCTGGTATGGCAACTCCACCACGGCGGATCGCAAGGCTCTTCAGAGGGTGATACGTGCAGCCGAACACACCATTGGGTGCACACTGCCTGCCCTCCAGGACACCTACAACACCTGTCCTCCCCATTTAATCAATCAGACATGGGCAGTAAAAGAGCATCATGGCAAAAACTGAAAGACGGGCCAATAGTTTCTACCCTCAGACCATTAGGCTGCTGAATAGCCACCACTAGTCAGCAACTGCTCCCCCCTTCCTCCCTGATACTCCCCCTATGGAAATTCTTTCTCTTGCTGCTCCCCCCTCCTCCCTGATACTCCCCCTATGGACATTCTTTCTCCTGCTGCTCCCCCCTCCTCCCTGCTCCCCCCTCCCCAATTGACTTTACCCTGCCCCCACCCCAGCGACATTCATCACTGTTGCAGTTGTTTATGTACATGTATATTATTTTTTGTTTTTATTTCACTCAATGATCTATCAATCCCCCTATGGCAGAGTTCCCCAACTGGTGGCCCGTGGGCCGAATTTGTCCCGCAGGTGGTTTTATTTGGCCCCCCAAGTTTTCTGAGAAAACAAAAACAAAAACAAAAATGTAGGTTCATTTTCTTTTCTTTTTCATTGCTGGACATAAAAGACTGTAAAAAAAACAGTCCCAAAATCAGCTCCAAGTTAATTTAATATTAGTCATCTGTTGCTAAGTATTACCATGCATAATAGAGAGACACACGATCATATACATATATATGCAAGGCTTGAAATGATTATGTTTTAGTCAAACATTATATCTGTTTAGACTTCTTGTGGTCAATTTGCAGTCTACGTTCCGGCCCCCGACCATCCGCTCAAGAAAAAATCGTCCCGCAGCTGAATCTAGTTCATGATCCCTGCCCAGCTGAATCTAGTTCATGATCCCTGCCAAGCTGAATCTAGTTGATGATCCCTGCCAAGCTGAATCTAGTTCATGATCCCTGCCAAGCTGAATCTAGTTCATGATCCCTGCCCAGCTGAATCTAGTTGATGATCCCTGCCCAGCTGAATCTAGTTCATGATCCCTGCCCAGCTGAATCTAGTTGATGATCCCTGCCCAGCTGAATCTAGTTCATGATCCCTGCCAAGCTGAATCTAGTTGATGATCCCTGCCCAGCTGAATCTAGTTCATGATCCCTGCCAAGCTGAATCTAGTTGATGATCCCTGCCCAGCTGAATCTAGTCGATGATCCCTGTCCAGCTGAATCTAGTTGATTATCCCTGTCCAGCTGAATCTAGTTTATTATCCCTGTCCTATGGTAATTCCACCCCACCTCCTCAACAGTGTTTACTCTGCCTCCACCCCTGTGGACATGCACTTATTCATCACTGCTACAGTTGTTATGAAGTATATAGTGCTATTTCTATGTCTATAGTTGTATTACCCTTTTCATTATTTTATTTCACTTAGTCCTGCATGTTGGAGCTCCAAGCCTAAGATGATCACTGTACCCTGCAATCCCACCTGCAACCCTGTGCATGTGACTATTAAACAATCTGAATCTGGATCATTCAGCATCTGTAACGAAATACCCTCTGAGTCAGCTGCGTGTGTATGTGTGGCCTCTGAGTCAGCTGTGTATGTATGTGTGGCCTCTGAGTCAGCTGTGTGTGTATGTGTGGCCTCTGAGTCAGCTGTGTGTGTATGTGTGGCCTCTGAGTCAGCTGTGTGTGTATGTGTGGCCTCTGAGTCAGCTGTGTGTGTATGTGTGGCCTCTGAGTCAGCTGTGTATGTATGTGTGGCCTCTGAGTCAGCCACCGAGCCTTGGCTTCACTTCAGGCAGTTAGTTACCAAGGCAGTAGAGGCACAGGCTACATTCCAATAGCCACACTACACTAGCATATCACCCAATCCATATCACCCAATCCATATCACCCAATCCATATCACCCAATCCATATCACCCAATCCATATCACTCAATCCATATTAGCCAATCCATACCAACCAATCCATATAACCCAATCCATATCACCCAATCCATATCACCTAATCCATATCAACCAATCCATATCAGCCAATCCATATCACCCAATCCATATCACCCAATCCATATCAGCCTATCCATATCACCCAATCCATATCACTCAATCCATATCACTCAATCCATATCACCCAATCCATATCACCTAATCCATATCACCCAATCCATATCACCCAATCCATATCACCTAATCCATATCAGCCAATCCATATCAGCCAATCCATATCAGCCAATCCATATGGTTGTGCTCCATAAAGACTAAGAGATGGTTGTGCTCCATAAAGACTAAGAGAGCATGACACAGAGATGAGTGCGGTTCATATCAACCACTGTTCACGTGAGTCAGTCATTATACACTGTAGTAGGGACACACAGAGCTGAGTTCATACAGACCGCCCTGGGCCAAGACAGCCAGACAGATGAACTAGAAGTCAAACCCCCGGGGAGCAGAGAGGAGATTGCATTCCACCATCTCCATGTCACCTCAGGTTCACTATATATTGAGAGCGAGAGAGAGAGAGATTTTTGTTTTTTACCCTTTACACCAGGCTATAAATCCAAATCCAAACTCAGTGTCATGTTGATATCGTCTTTTCAGTGAGAATGCTATTATCATGTTACACAGAGGATAAAGATTTCATCCTCTCCCCCCTCTCTTTCTCTCACCCTCCTTTTACCGTTCTCTCTCTCTCTTACTCTGTCTGCTGCCTTCCCACCTTCCTCTCTCTCTCTCTCTCTCTCTCTCTCTCTCTCTCTCTCTCTTTTGCTCTCTCTCTCTCTCTGTCTCATATCTCTCTCTGTCTCATATCTTTCTCTCTCTCTGTCTCATATGTCTCTCTCTCTCTCTCTCTCTCTCTCTCTCTCTCTCTGTCTCATATCTCTCTCTCTCTCTGTCTCATATCTCTCTCTCTCTGTCTCATATCTCTCTCTCTCTGTCTCATATGTCTCTCTCTCTCTCATATCTCTCTCTCTCATCTCTCTCTCCCTCTCCTTTTCAAACTCACTCCATCTATATAATGAACGACTACCCTGAGAAGCTAACGATTTGAATGCTTTGCTTTTGAAGGTGTCAGACGAGACACGGAGAAGCAGGATGGAGGGAATCATAAAGTTTATAAATCACTCTCAAGGTGCTCTGCTCTCATAATGGGCCTGGCTAGAATGTACTAGGAAATTACCACCCATCTCCCTATGAAACTATTAGTGATGAGGAAAGGAAGGAAGGAGAAACTATTAGTGATGAGGAAAGGAAGGAAGGAGAAACTATTAGTGATGAGGAAAGGAAGGAAGGAGAAACTGTTAGTGATGAGGAAGGAGAAACTATTAGTGATGAGGAAAGGAGGGAAGGAGAAACTATTAGTGATGAGGAAAGGAAGGAAGGAGAAACTGTTAGTGATGAGGAAAGGAGGGAAGGAGAAAATATTAGTGATGAGGAAAGGAGGGAAGGAGAAACTATTAGTGATGAGGAAAGGAAGGAAGGAGAAACTATTAGTGATGAGGAAAGGAGGGAAGGAGAAACTATTTGTGTTGAGGAAAGGAAGGAAGGAGAAACTATTAGTGATGAGGGAAGGAGGGAAGGAGAAACTATTAGTGAAGAGGAAAGGAAGGAAGGAGAAACTATTAGTGATGAGGAAAGGAGGGAAGGAGAAACTATTAGTGATGAGGAAAGGAGGGAAGGAGGAGGGAGAGAGGGAGCAGAGAGGGATGGAAGGATGGAAGGCGCAGAGTGGGATGGAGGGAGCAGAGAGGGATGGAGGGAGCAGATAGGGATGGAGGGAGCAGAGAGGGATGAAGGGATGGAGGGAGCAGAGAGGGATGAAGGGATGGAGGGAGCAGAGAGGGAGGAAGGGATGGAGGGAGCAGAGAGGGATGAAGGGATGGAGGGAGCAGAGAGGGAGGAAGGGATGGAGGGAGCAGAGAGGGATGAAGGGATGGAGGGAGCAGAGAGGGATGAAGGGCTGGAGGGAGCAGAGAGGGAGGAAGGGATGGAGGGAGCAGAGAGAGATGGAGGGATGGAGGGAGCAGAGAGGGAGGATGGAGGGAGCAGAGAGGGATGGAGGGATGGAAGGAGCAGAGAGGGATGGATAGTTACAGTTACAGTTATCGTTTACTGTTACAGTTACAGTTATCGTTTACTGTTACAGTTACAGTTATAATTTATTGTTACAGTTACAGTTATAATTTACTGTTACAGTTACAGTTATAATTTACTGTTACAGTTACAGTTATAATTTACTGTTACAGTTACAGTTATAATTTACTGTTACAGTTACAGTTATAATTTACTGTTACAGTCACAGTTATAATTTACTGTTACAGTTATAACCCAGAGGCCCCTCAGTTCTCACTGACTCTGCTCTGAATCACATTTCCTATCACTTCTTAATACTGATATTAAGCCTTCCTGCTTGTGAATCAGGATTTTGATAGTAGTCAGAGTTTCTCCACTCCAAGGCTGTGAATCAGGATTTTGATAATATTCAGGGTTTCTCCACTCTAAGGCGGGGCGTCACAGAAGATTGTGGCATGATGAATGTTTAGGCAGAAACACCATAAAGAGCCTAAATAAAGAGAGCTCCACTGACACCAAATGGGACCAGTTTGTCTCTGCCAAAGCTATTCTTTCTCTTTTCTTTTCTCTCTCGATCCCCCATCAGCTCTTTTCTTTGATCTGTTCACCTCCTTCAGGGGTTGTATCCTTAACATGGTTGTCTCTGAGAGGAGGTGTCTATGTATGCGTAGGGAGAGAGAGAGGGAGAACAACGGAAAGAGAGAGGGAGAACGAGGGAGAGAGAGGGAAGGAAAACAAGGGAGAACAAGGGTGAGAGAGAGGTAGATCAAGGGAGTACGAGTGGAAGTCATCTGATTCAGTGTGTCTATGTGTGTGTGTGTGTGTGTGTGTGTGTGTGTGTGTGTGTGTGTGTGTGTGTGTGTGTGTGTGTGTGTGTGTGTGTGTGTGTGTGTGTGTGTGTGTGTGTGTGTGTGTGTGTGTGTGCGTGTGTGTGCGTGTGTGTGCGTGTGTGCGTGTGTGTGTGTGTAAACGCACAGAACCCAAACATCCGGAATCTGTTGTCATAGGAACAGCCTTCCTTCTGATGTGATGGTGACACACACTGGTCTCATAGAGATGTTTCCCTCCCTCATACAACAAAAGGTAATTTCTTCATTCCACTTAGATAGAGAGAAAGCATCTCCCAGATAGTCTGTCTGTATGGCACACTGTATCCCCACTCCCCCATCCTCAAAATAAGGAGTCCTGAAATAAAGGACTTATTCAGCCTCATTGGTTATGTCACAGAGTTATGTCTCAAATCCTGAAATTGGCCACCAGAGATATTCAGCTGAGCTCATTCACTTCACCCGCCCCATGACGCATTGTTAACGCATAGCACCCTATTCTGTATGTCGTGCACTACTAGGGCTCCATGAATGGAGCTAATTACGGAACTATATTGATTAAGTTATTGGCTATTATCATTTATGATATGGGTTTTCCTATAAGGAATCTAGTTCTATAGTTTAATAACTGTCTCCACAGATTTGTTTCACCAAACTATTAATTTTGTCACAGCTAATGGTATAATTCTGGTTGGTGTAATTTAATGTTTTAATTAATGTATCCCATTCTATTTGAGTGCTTTATGAAGATTTAGTGCAATATCATTTTATGTGTGTGTCACATGATTTATTCCACAATAGAGTAGGACGATTTTATCCTGTATTTTAAGCCTTATCCAGAAAGGAGAATTACACCAAAAATTAAAGCAATTGTCTGAGGATGGTGCTGGACCATCTGACATAATGTTTTTATGTATATATTTATTTTTTTAAATAAAGATTAAAATCCAAGCATGTCATATGATCCGCAAAACACAGATCCCTGCTTTTATACTGTATCGCCGTCTCTGTTCATTCTAAACTGAAGTCGTTAAACAATATGAACAGCAGAGGGAGCTGTGAGATCATTTTTGTCTCACTCTCCTGTCAAGTCCTGAAAATTTCTCTGAGCTGAGGGACAGTGGGAAACCTTCAGATCTTCTCAATGCATAGCGTTGGTGTCATTGTTTGACATGTATTGAAAGAAGTAACTCACCACAATGCACTCTGAACATTTCATGACTATAGGACCAAGAAATGTTTAGCAATGTAGCTTCTAAAGTTTGAAAATTGTATTTTCATTTTATTCCACTTCCTGGAAAGTTTTGCATATAAGAGCTTTTCATCTGACAGAGACGATAGCCTACTGTTCTACTTGATGACTTATTTTAAAAAGTGAATGACATTCTACAGAGACACCAGGTCAACTTTTGAAAATAAAGTCCATAACTTGTCATGTATTTTTATGATCTCTCCACAGACCTTCAGAAGCTGCTGGATTCGGTCCACCAGAGATTTCAGTGTTTCAGAGCAGAATCAGACCCATGGCAATGGCACTTTGACTGAGAGTTACAGGTACAATCCACTAGGCAGTAGAGGCACAACACAACCTCAGACCCACCCTCCTTTATGTTTCTATCTCCTCATCCTTCATCCTTTATAACCTTCCTTTCCCATCAGTTAAAAGGTGACTTGAAGTCATCTAAGGAATGAATATGTTCTGAAATGGTTGGGTAATGTAGCGACTCTTGGGATTCAGGGTGAGAGCTAATGTTGATTAATGTTGATTGAGTAAAAGGTTGTTTATTTAACATTAGCATTTTAACCCAGGGGTGAGCCAAGTGTAATCAGCCTAGCAATTTAGACGTTTGCATAATTAACATTTTCTGCCCAGCCTAGGGTTAAAACCCCACGGGGTGAGATGTGTTTCATCTGATGTGAAAACGCCCTAACTATTTGTAATAACTAACTATACGCCCTAGCTAAATACTAACGGATTAACTGTTCTCTCACGCAGCAGGTTACATACATATCCCACCCCTCAGAGAGTGGACAACCCAAAACACCCCAGGACTACAGACACCCCACGACCCCTTCTATATACAGAAATACAAACTACTGCTTCTATCACAGTTTCTACCAATAGTCCCCAGATTAAGGATTTTTAAAATGCAGTCATGTCCTGTCTGTCAGAGCTAGAAGCACAAGCATTTCTCTACACCCGCAATAACATCTGCTAAAAATGTGTATGTGACCAATAAAATTCAATTTTGATATGATTTGATTTTAAATGTTATGGTTATTTTGGAAACTTTTCTGTGTTGAAAAGTTGAGACCCTTTGTTCCAGAACAAGTCAAGTAGGTCACGTTGCAACTTGCAAGAGTTGTTTAGCGGACAGATGTAGCCCATAATATTTTAATATACTGTTTTACACTGAGTGTATAGAACTGAGGGTAACTGTATTCTATCTCTCTCTCTCTCTCTCTCTCTCTCTCTCTCTCTCTCTCTCTCTCTCTCTCTCTCTCTGTAGTGCCCTGTTAACCTGCTGTCAGTCTAGCTCTGGTCACAACAAGCAGTCAATCAATCAGTCAATCAGTCGGTTAATCAGCCAGTCAATCAGTCAATCAATCAGTCAATCACTCAATCAATCAGTCAGTCAATCAGTCAGTCATTTTATTGTAAAAAAAACAACAACTTGTGCACGTCTCTCTCTTTGCCCTGAATTGTATTGTATTAAAAACATAACATTGATTTGTGTCTCTCTCTGTGTATAGTTTCCACTGCTAAGCCGCTGTCAGCCACCATGATGACATTTAATTGATGTAGTACAGAACCTCAAGATATGCTAAACATTGTGTTGATCACTCTAAAGTAAATATGACCTTTAGGCATATTAAATTCCCAAATAGAACCTGTGTCTCCTAAATGAATAAAGGATCATGTATGCATCTCACTATCCCTTCCCTTTCTCCTCACTTATGATGCCACACCCCCTCTCCTCTCCTTTCCCCTCGTTCCTCTCTGCCCCCTCTCTCTGCACTCCCCTCCATATATCCCTCTCTCCTCTCTCTCTCTCCCCCCCTCTCTCCCTCTCTCTCTCTCCCTCTTCTCTCCCTCTCTCTCCCCCCTCTCTGCTCTGCTCCGCTCCCCTCTCCCTCTCTTGCTCTCCTCTCCCTCTCTCTCTCTCTCCCTCTTCTCTCCCTCTCTCTCTCCCCCCTCTCTGCTCTGCTCCGCTCCCCTCTCCCTCTCTTGCTCTCCTCTCCCTCTCTCTCTCTCTCTCTCCCCCTCTTCTCTCCCTCTCTCTCTCCCCCCTCTCTGCTCTGCTCTGCTCCCCTCTCCCTCTCCCTCTCTTGCTCTCCTCTCCCTCTCTCCCCCCTCTCTCCTCTGCTCTCCTCTCCCCCTCTCCCTCTCCTCTCTCTCCCCCCTTCTCTGCTCTGCTCCCCTCTCCCTCTCCCTCTCCCTCTCCCTCTCCCTCTCAATTCAATTCAAAGGGCTTTATTGGCATGGGAAACATATGTTTACATTGCCAAAGCAAGTGAAATAGAAAATACCAAAAAGTGAAATAAACAATAAAAAGAAATTAACAGTAAATATTTCACTCACACATTTGTGTTTATAAAGTGTTGTAACAACGTGCAAATAGTTCAAGTACAATGGTGTTTGTTCTTTTCTTGTAGCAAGGTCACGAATCTTGTTTTTTTTCTCGAATTCTTTGTGGATCTGTGTAATCTTGGAAAATATGTGTCTCTAATATGGTCATGAATTTGGCATGAGGCTAGGAAGTGCAGCTCAGTTTCCACCTCATGTTGTGGGCAGTGTGCACATAGCCGGTCTTCTCTTGAGTGCCAGGTCTGCCTACTGCAGCTTTTCTCAATACCAAGACGATGCGCACATAGTCTGTACATAGTCAAAGCTTTCCTTAAGTTTGGGTCAGTCACAGTGGTCAGGTATTCTGCCACTGTGTACTCTCTGTTTAGGGCCAAGTAGCATTCTAGTTTGCTCTGTAATTATCTTTTCGTTTTCTCATGATTATAATGTGTTGATAAATTCTTTCCAATGTTTCAAGTAGTTATCTTTATGTTTTCTCATGATTTGGTTGGGTCTAATTGTGTTGCTGTCCTGGGGCTCTGTGGGGTCTCTTTGTGTTTGTGAACAAAGCCCCAGGACCAGCTTGCTTAGGGGACTCTTCTCCAGGTTCATCTCTCTGTAGGTGATGGCTTTGTTATGGAAGGTTGGGGAATCGCTTCCTTTTAGGCAGTGGTGTAAAGTACTCAAGTAAAAATACTTTAAGTACTACTTAAGTATTTTTTTTTAATACTATTTATATTTTTGCCAACTTTTACTTTTACTTCACTACATTCCTAAAGAAAATAATGTACTTTTTACTCCATACATTTTCCCTGACACCTAAAAATACTTGTTACATTTTGATAGGAAAATGTCCAATTCACACACTTATCAAGAAAACGTCCCTGGTCCTCCTGTCACGGTGCGTCGGATATAAGGGACGATATACGGAGCGCTGGTGAAGTGTCATTCTTTTTATTCAATGAGATGTTCTCCCGAAGCATTTAAAATAAAAAGAGAGTATTAACAGAAACACGGTGACTTACTGTGAGTTGCAGGCAGTGCAGACAAACACAACAGACAATGATCCACACACAGGTGGCTGTGTGTGGAGTATAAATACTATCCCCAATCAGAGACAACGCTATACAGCTGTCTCTGATTGGGGATGATAATCTCCCAAGTTAGGGTGTGATGACTTGGTTGTGTGCCTCTCTCCTCCCCTAGGTGGGAGTAAGAGGCCTTACCACAACCAAGCCATCACAGTACCCCCCCCCCCCCCAAGGTGCGGACTCCCGATCGCACACACAACAAACATTCCCCCTCTCCTGAAAAAAAATTTGTCCAAAATTCTAGGGGGGACATGGCGGGGTACTGAGGTGGTTGCTGGTGGGGGCTCCGGTTCCGGTTCCGGGCGTGGCACAGGCTGTGAGAGTAGCCTCTCTCCTACCTCTCCGTTGCACGCCCGGTCCGGTCCGGACCCCGGCGCGATGGTTCCCCCCTCAGTACTCCCGCCTTCCACCAAGTCCTGTCTGGACCCTGGTGTGGGAGCCCTCGACCCTGGAGAGGGGCTGACAACCGGCCCCGGACTGGGCACCGGAGGAGCGGACTGCTCCTTCCCTGGAGCGACGTAGACGACCGGCCCCGGACTGGGCACCGGTGGAGCGGACTGCTCCGGCACTGGAGCGACGCCGACGACCGGCCCCGGACTGGGCACCGGTGGAGCGGACTGCTCCGTCACTGGATCGACGTAGACGACCGGCCCCGGACTGGGCACCGGTGGAGCGGACTGCTCCGGCAGTGGAGCGGCGCAGACGACCGGCCCCGGACTGGGCACCGGTGGAGCGGACTGCTCCGGCACTGGAGCGACGTAGACGACCGGCCCCGGACTGGGCACCGGTGGAGCGGACTGCTCCGGCACTGGAGCGACGCAGACGACCGGCCCCGGACTGGGCACCGGTGGAGCGGACTGCTCCGGCACTGGAGCGAAGCAGACGACCGGCCCTGGACTGGGCACCGGTGGAGGAGGCTCCAGGCCTTGAGCTGTGGCTGGAGGCTCCGGGACGCTGACCTTCGCTGGAGGTGGCGGAACGCTGACCTTCGCTGGAGGTGGCGTGGCGCTGACCTTCGCTGGAGGTGGCGTGGCGCTGACCTTCGCTGGAGGTGGCGTGGCGCTGACCTTCGCTGGAGGTGGCGTGGCGCTGACCTTCGCTGGAGGTGGCGTGGCGCTGACCTTCGCTGGAGGTGGCGTGGCGCTGACCTTCGCTGGAGGTGGCGTGGCGCTGACCTTCGCTGGAGGTGGCGTGGCGCTGACCTTCGCTGGAGGTGGCGTGGCGCTGACCTTCGCTGGAGGTGGCGTGGCGCTGACCTTCACTGGAGGCCTCGGGCTGCTGACCTTCACTGGAGGCCTCGGGCTGCTGACCTTCTCTGGAGGCCTCGGGCTGCTGACCTTCTCTGGAGGCCTTGGGCTGCTGACCTTCTCTGGAGGCCTCGGGCTGCTGACCTTCTCCGGAGGCTTCGGGCTGTTGACCTTCTCCGGAGGTCTCGGGCTGCTGACCTTCTCCGGAGGTCTCGGGCTGCTGACCTTTACAGGAGGCCTCGGGCTACTGATCGTCACAGGAGGCCTCGGGCTGCTGACCTTCTCCGGAGACCTCAGGCTGGATGCCGTGCCCACCCTGGGCACCGACGCAGAGGTGGTCTTCAGCCCTGCAGCTGGTCTGGCTGTCGGCCCCAGACTGGGCACCGACACGCTATGGAGCTCCTGCTCCACAGCGGGACTGAACGTCGTGCCCACCCTGGGCACCGACGCAGAGATGGTCTTCAGCCTTGCAGCTGGTCTGGCTGTCGGCCCCAGACTGGGCACCGACACGCTATGGAGCTCCTGCTCCACAGCGGGACTGAACGTCGTGCCCACCCTGGGCACCGACGCAGAGATGGTTCCCAACCCTCTGGTTGGGCTGGCTGTCGGCCCCACACTGGGCACCGACACGCTATGGAGCTCCTGCTCCACAGCGGGGCTGAACGTCGTGCCCACCCTGGGCACCGACGCAGAGATGGTTTCCAGCCCTCTGGTTGGGCTGGCTGTCGGCCCCACACTGGGCACCGACACGCTATGGAGCTCCTGCTCCACAGCGGGGCTGAACGTCGTGCCCACCCTGGGCACCGACGCAGAGATGGTTTCCAGCCCTCTTGTTGGGCTGGCTGTCGGCCCCACACTGGGCACCGACGCGCTATGGAGCTCCTGCTCCACAGCGGGGCTGAACGTCGTGCCCACCCTGGGCACCGACGCAGAGAGGGTTTCCAGCCCTGTGGTTGGGCTGGCTGTCGGCCCCAGACTGGGCACCGACGCGCTATGGAGCTCCTGCTCCACAGCGGGGCTGAACGTCGTGCCCACTCTGGGCACCGACGCAGAGATGGTCTCCAACCACAGAGCTGTGCTGGCGACCGTCGTTGTAGCCTCCGTGCGAGGAGTAGGCACGGGGCGTACAGGACTGGGGAAATGCACCAGTGAGCTGATGCGAGGCGCTGGCACGGGTCGCGCCGGGCTGGGGAAACGCACTGTTGGGTTGTTGCGTTTAGCTGGCACGGGTCGCGCCGGGCTGGGGAAACGCACTGTTGGGTTGTTGCGTTTAGCTGGCACGGGTCGCGCCGGGCTGGGAAAACGCACCGTTTGGCTGGTGCGCGGAGCAGGCGCGGGCCGTACCGGGCTGGGGAAACGCACCGTTGGCTGGGTGCGTTTAGCTGGTACGGGTCGCACCGGGCTAGTGTTGCGCACCGATGGTTTGGTGCGCTGAGTCGGTCTCCTCCTCCTCCGACTCTGGACCGGCGCTGGAGGCACCGGACTGGGAACTGGCGCTGGAGCACGACTGTCCCTGTCGTGCCTACTCCACCGCCAATCCCCATCCTGTGAGGGTTCTTCCGGGAACCCCCACGAGTGAGGGAACAGAAGCACATCGTCGTCGTCTTCCTCCGACTCCTCTATGTACTCCCGCTCCCATGGCTGTAGGGGCTCCTCCTGGAACCCCCACGAGTGCAGTGGTCGGGGCTCTTCTCCCTCGATCCCCGACCACCCCCATAGCCCCCCCCCAAAATCAGTTTGAGGGGTTTTCTGGGCTCCAGGCTGGTCCTCAACTCTAGCCCGGTGACGTGTCCTCCGTCTCCGGCGCCTAGGCTGCTCCGGACCCCAGCCTTCCTCCACCGAGCGATAATAAGAGTGTTCCTCCTCGGTAATTTTTCCCATACCGAGGAGGATATCTCCTAAAGTTATCCCCCGTTGCGTCCCAGGGTGGTGGATCATTCTGTCACGGTGCGTCGGATATAAGGGACGATATACGGAGCGCTGGTGAAGTGTCATTCTTTTTATTCAATGAGATGTTCTCCCGAAGCATTTAAAATAAAAAGAGAGTATTAACAGAAACACGGTGACTTACTGTGAGTTGCAGGCAGTGCAGACAAACACAACAGACAATGATCCACACACAGGTGGCTGTGTGTGGAGTATAAATACTATCCCCAATCAGAGACAACGCTATACAGCTGTCTCTGATTGGGGATGATAATCTCCCAAGTTAGGGTGTGATGACTTGGTTGTGTGCCTCTCTCCTCCCCTAGGTGGGAGTAAGAGGCCTTACCACAACCAAGCCATCACACCTCCCTACTGCCTCTGATCTGGCGGACTCACTAAACACAAATGCTTTGTTTGTAAATTATGTGTGAGTGTTGGAGTGTGCTCCTGGCTATCCGTCAAAAAAATATATGTTATTTTGTGCTGTCTGGTTCCCTTAATATAAGGAATTTGAAATGGTTTATACTTTTACTTTTACTTTTTATACTTAAGTATATTTAAAACCAAATACTTTTAGACTTTTTCTAATAAGGTATATTTACTTTTACTCAAGTATGACAATTGAATACTTTTTCCACCACTGCTTTTAGGTGGTTGTAGAATTTAAGGGCTCTTATCTGGATTTTGATCATTAACGGGTATCGGCCTAATTCTGCTCTGCATGCATTATTTGGTGTTTTGCGTTGTACACTTGGGATATTTTTGCTGAATTTTGCTGAGTCTCAATTTGTTGTTTGTCCCATTATTCAAGTATTTTTTGTCAGATACCCCCTAGCTCTCTCTCCCCCTCTCCTACCTCTCTCTTCTCTCTCCCTCTCTCTCCACCTCTCTCTCCTCTTTCTCCTCTCTCTCTCCTTCCTTCTCCTTTCCCTTTCTTCCCCCCTCTCTCTTCTCTCCTCTCACTCTCTCTCTCTCTCCCCATCTCTCTCCCTCTCTCTCCCTCCCTCTCTCTCACCCCTCTCTCTCCTCTCCCTCTCTCTCAGTACAGAAAGAGGCTGGATAGTATGACCCAGAGGTTCCAGTCCCTACGTCATGTGACCAAGTCGATTACCGAGGTACATCCCCCTGAAATTCTCTAAAGGCAGCAACAACATCAACATGTAGGATGATGCCTGCAATACCCATTACATGGATTGGAATGTTGGAATGTGTCTGCTTCCTCATCTCTGTGTGTGTGCGTGTGTGTGTGTGTGTGTGTCTCTGTCCACCCCTCTGTGTTTTCATGCATAAATGTATCGTAATTCAAACATACATCCATCTGATCTAGAGTGAGACATGCTACCGATGCGCCACAAAGTCCTGTAACTTGCTGTTGTGTAAGAGGCCCTCTCGTAGAATGCACTTCCTTATGTTTCCCCTGGGAAGTTGACCAGAGGCATGCTTCGGGGGGGAATGGGTAGTGGTAACTATGCACTCATAAAAATAAATATATATTTGTGTGTGTACTGTATGTATCTGAGTGTGTTTATACGTGTAATTTGTGCATGTCTGCATACAGTATGAACAGCGTTGTTTATACATCCTGCCTGCTGAGCAGTCTGCCTGCTAGGTGTCCAGGGACCGAGGGGTGAGCCGGGTGCTGGAGAAACTGAGCCGCTTCGCAGAGGAGCAGACCCCCAAGATGCGTCCCCATGTCTTCCTCAAGGTGCTGGGTGACTTATAGCCTTGTGAGCTCTGCCTACCTTACCTCTGTGTCGCCATCGAGGGTACAAATACATCAAATAATAACAGATTGGTTGATAATAGGTGTATTGTAAAAGCAACAAACATCTTAAATTCTTTGTCTTAACCTTTCCTTGACTGTACAAAGCATCATCTTATGATAATATTTCCTGACTGCAATGCCTTTGCCTCTATTTTCCATGTTGGTTTAGTAGCCTTTTCACTTCAAGTGCTGGTCAGAGCAGGCACAGTTTCATTCAGGCGAAAAATGAATGACCCCGACGTGATTTGAACACGCAACCTTCTGATCTGGAGTCAGACGCGCTACCGTTGCGCCACGAAGTCTAGAGAACGACAAGTGTCTAAAGCGTTTTCTCCCTGGAAAGAATAGACGACAGCACGCTACGATCACTGTGTTGGCTGCGTCACCATTACGGGCGCTTCATGCGCGCATATGTCTACAGGTGACTGTGTCTATGACGCAGCACCACGGTGCAGTATGTCGTGAGAAACTGACCATCGGAAGCGCGTCAGACTCCAGATCAGAAGGTTTCCTGTTCAAATCACGTCGAGGTCGAATATGTTGAGCTGGAATGAAAACTGGGACTCCATTGCATTAAAAATGAAGTGGCTACTGAACGAAAATGGTTTTAAAGGACAACAGAGGCCCTGGCCCTGTATACACCTGGTGCTAACATGCGTCCTGGTGTTTCCGCATTCTGATTGTGCCCAGATTTTCAGACAGGGAAACACACATTGTGATCTGATCTTCCTGACCTCCTCTGGAGGTGGTCAGGAAGCCATTGTCTCTGGATATCAACATAGCCACAGGAAGTAGGGGTGCTGTAGCAACCCCTGATAACTCTACATTATTATTATACATTTTTTATAATGCAAAGAAAATTCACAACATTTGTGAACTAGGCCTTTATTACTCCAGTGTTAGTGTACAAAAACACTTGTCAGCAGGGGGGAGAAAATACTCCTCAGTGTCTGTTGCATTACTTATTATATGGGGCGGCAGGTAACCAGTTGTTCTTAACTGACTTGCCTTGTAAAATAAAGGTTAAAAAAATAAATATAGAGTTTTTCAAAGTGCTATTGGCGCTTGACATTGTAATAGAGCTTGCCAGCTTGTAGTCCTAAAACCCGGAAATAAATTACTTCTGGTTCGTTCAGCCATCCCTACGGGAAAAATGAATGGGGAAAGATTAGGGTTTTGAAGGTTTGAGGTTAACAAAGGCTTAGGAGATCTTATACATTTTGTTCTATGAGATAATGGCAGTCAGTTAACATTTTCTTTATGAATTATGAAACCATTTATGTGATGTATACCGAAATTCTTAAAAATGCACAAAAAGTGACCTTAGCTGATGAAGATTATCGTATAAGATCTCCTAGGCCTGTGTTTACCACAGACCTTATCCAAAATCACCATTGATTTTCCTCATAGGCTTTGTCCAATGAACCATGGCAGAGTTAGTGCCTACATTTTTATTACATTTTTTACATTTAACCTTTATTTAACTAGGCAAGTCAGTTAAGAACAAATTCGTATTTACAAAGACTGCCTACACCGGCCAAACCAAATGATGCTGGGCCAATTTTATGCCACTACCAATCACAGCCAGTTGTGATACAGCCTGGATTTGAAGCAGAGTGTCTGTAGTGACACCTCTAGGCACTGAGATGCGGTGTCTTAGACCACTGCCCCACTCAGCAGCCTACAAAAAGGTGCCATTAGTATTTCTCTCTATGGAGGAATTCACCTCATCCACACAGAAATTCGGCACCCACCTGGGTGATACACAACAGACAGCCAGACAGAAACATTCTAGGAATCTAGACACTAGACCTTTCACCTTTCTCCATCCTACAACCCAACATGTTGAGACTAGCCTGGTGTGGAGACAACGATTGAAGTTGCTTATGCTTAATGGAACCAATAGAATAGTACCAAAACGGTAGGGGTAGTGGGGTAGGAGGGTAGGAGGGTAGGAGGGTAGGGGGTAGTGGGGTAGGAGGGTAGGAGGGTAGGGGGTAGTGGGGTAGGAGGGTAGGGGGTAGTGGGGTAGGAGGGTAGGGGGGTAGGAGGGTAGGGGGTAGTGGGGTAGGAGGGTAGGGGGTAGTGGGGTAGGAGGGTAGGGGGGTAGAAGGGTAGGGGGTAGTGGGGTAGGAGGGTAGGGGGGTAGGAGGGTAGGGGGTAGTGGGGTAGGGGGTAGGGGGTAGTGGGGTAGGAGGGTAGGGGGTAGTGGGGTAGGAGGGTAGGGGGGTAGAAGGGTAGGGGGTAGTGGGGTAGGAGGTAGGGGGTAGGGGTGTAGGAGGGTAGGAGGGTAGAAGGGTAGGGGGTAGTGGGGTAGGAGGGTAGGGGGGTAGGAGGGTAGGGGGTAGTGGGGTAGGAGGGTAGGGGGGTAGAAGGGTAGGGGGTAGTGGGGTAGGAGGGTAGGGGGTAGGGGTGTAGGAGGGTAGGGGGGTAGAAGGGTAGGGGGTAGTGGGGTAGGAGGGTAGGGGGTAGGGGTGTAGGAGGGTAGGGGGGTAGAAGGGTAGGGGGTAGTGGGGTAGGAGGGTAGGGGGGTAGGAGGGTAGGGGGTAGTGGGGTAGGAGGGTAGGGGGGTAGGGGTGTAGGAGGGTAGGGGGGTAGAAGGGTAGGGGGTAGTGGGGTAGGCTGACTGTTGTGTATCACCCAGGTGGGTGCCGAAGTTTTGTGTGGATGAGGTGAATTCCTCCATAGAGAGAAATAGTAATGGCATCTTTTTGAGGGGTAGAGTGGTAGAGGGGTAAGGGGGTAGAGGGGTAGGGGTTATAGGGGTAGATGGTAGGGTGTAGGGCTAGAGGGGTAGGGGGGTAGGGGGTAGGAGGGTAGGGGGGTGTATCAGATCCCTCTACCCACTACCCCCCTACCCTCCTACCCCACTAACCCCTACCTTCCTACCCCGTTCCCCCCCTACCCCCCTACCCTCCTACCCTCCTACCCCACTAACCCCTACCTTCCTACCCCGTTCCCCCCCTACCCCCCTACCCTCCTACCCTCCTACCCCACTAACCCCTACCTTCCTACCCCGTTCCCCCCCTACCCCCCTACCCTCCTACCCTCCTACCCCACTAACCCCTACCTTCCTACCCCATTCCCCCCTACCCCCCTACTCTCCTACCCCACTATTCCCTACCCCTCTACCCCGGCCCCGGTCTTGTCTCATGGATCCCCCTTTTATTGGAGACTAAAAGGGCCTGACCCAGTGCTCTTTGCCTCCTGCTAGATAAAGACAATGAACTCTGCCTGGCAGCAATAGTTTGTGTAGACTTTGTACTCTATTGAGCCGACATCTGCAGCGTTTGCTGTGAATGCAGTCTCCGCTAATGCGGGAACATTGCCTTTACATTTCAATCACACTAACGCTGATATGGATTGAATAGAGCCCTTAGAGTAGTAGACTTTGAGTATACTAGTTGAGAGCTAATGTGAATAAGCAGCTGCCGCAGCTGACTGTAGAGTTGGTGCTAGAACACACTGTCTGTTTGAGTAGACCTTGAGAAGACTAGTTGTGAGCTGCTGCACATTGAATTCAGTGCTTCCACAGCTGTTTTTTAGAGTGTGGAGGAATGTAAAATATGTGATCATGAAATAACTGTTATGAGATCAAGGTTATTTTGATAGCATGATTATGTGTTGTTTTCATACGCTTGCCAGATATTGCTGAAGGCATGGAATAAAATAACTTGTAATGCTACTCTTGTTATCACCATTCCTGCTGTGTGCTTTTCCCCGAATGTTTTGACTCAGCAGAGAACCTTCCAGCTTCCTTATCCGTTGTGATTAACTGTTCTGTGTTTTTTGTCCTTGGATGGGGGAGGGGGGAGTAAACCTCCCCTGGGTAGGTTGGGGGTCAAAAACCTTGTAGACACCCAGAGGGGGAAAGTTCTGTGGGAGAGGGGAGGGAGAGAGGCACAGGGGTGATGGAGAGAGAGAGAGAGAGAGAGAGAGAGAGAGAGAGAGAGAGAGAGAGAGAGAGAGAGAGAGAGAGAGAGAGAGAGAGAGAGAGAGAGAGAGAGAGAGAGAGAGAGAGAGAGAGAGAGAGAGAGAGAGAGAGAGAGAGGGAGAGGGAGATGGATGTGGGTGGAAAATGGAGAGAGGAAGAGAGCTGAGGGTGATGGGGTGGGGTGGGGTGGAGTGGGGTGGGAAGGGTCGTCCATTGCACATTGCAGGAATTCCACGCAGTCTGAGTTTAAACCGATATGTCTTGACCTCTGAGAAGGGGAAAGAGACAAGACCTCTTTCATCCTAACCTCTCATTCAGGTTCAGTTCTGAGCACTCGGTCTAGACCACACTGTTAGGATCATTAATCTTTTCCTTGATCACGTGATCTAGTCAAGGAAAGAGTCTGAGCCTGAGGTTTTTACCTGGTGAATTGAAGTCATCAGGATAAAAGTCCATCATTAGAGTTGATATTGTCTGCTGGTTTTTAGCTACACCCTTTCTTGCATTCAAATGACCTAGTGGCCTCATGGGTGGAATCCAGTGTTTCCATGTCAAATAGTTTTGTTATATTTCAGTCTTCTGTGATGTATATAAAGTGTAATATTGGGATGCAAACTCATAATGTAATACATTTCCACTCTATATCTGACATGGTACAGGTGTCTTTTTTTTTTAAGCCCATAACCATGTGTGTGAGGGGTGTACTTTTGTTTCAAAGTAGATTTGTTTAAGACCATTAAGAAACACTCTGTGACCCTTACTGTGACCCTTAACCAGAATATTGGAATATTCCTGTTTGCACAACTCTGTGTCCTTGTGCTTTTTTAGCCCACCGTATCAATCTCACAACAACCAAGCCAGACGTGGAAAATTCAATATTTACTCTTCAATTACGGGCAGGCCTCTCTATTGCTGATTAGTTGAGAAAGTAAACTTGGCAGAACAAGAAAGAGGCAGGCATGTTTGTAGTGTGAGAGATTATGAAGTTAAAAGGCTGGCCTGTGATGTGAAATAAAAAGTTGAAAAACATTGCTCTCAACTAAATATCTGTTCTGTGACAGATTTACCGGTTGCAGTTATTAAAGGCCCAATGCAGCCGTTTTTATCTCAAAATCAAATCATTTCTGGGTAACAATTAAGTACCTTAAAGTCATAGTGTTCCATTAAAATGGTCAATAAAGAATCCAAAATAGTTATTTAGCAAAAAAACATTTCTGACAACAATCATTTTGCAAGTACTGTCAGGGAGTGGTCTGAATGAGGGGCCTAATGGGAGGGATATGTAAGATTAAAACTGGCTGCTATTAGCAGAGAGATTTGGAATTCTCTTTCTTATTGGTCTATTAACTTATAACACCTGGTGATGTCACCAGGCAAGCCAAAACTCCATCTATGCAAACCCTGCTGATTATAAGGCCCTGTGTAAATAGTTTTTTAAATCAGCAACTATCAGGTAAAAACACTGATCAAATAATATTTTCTCACACTTTTACAAAACACTTATGAACTTACACGTTTTTACCTAGCTAGGTTCATTGTTTACCTAGCTAGCTACATGTCTTAACAAAAGACTCCACTATGCAAGTAACCATTTCGGGTGCGTTCGTAAATTCAGTCTGAGTATGCCAGAGCGCAGAATAACTGATTAATTTTACGGATGCACAACACCTGTTGAATATGTCGGCAAAAAAGGCTGTTTTCATGTTATCCAGAGGTAAACAATGAACCATAATCCCAATTTTGTGTCTGAAAGTAAATAGCAAGCTAGCCAATGTTAGCCAGTTAGCTTGGGTGCTTGACTGCCATTGTGAGGTCAGAACGCTCGGACCAACCCTACTCATCAGCCAGAGCGTCAAGCGTCGAGAAAGGTGGGGCTAAAATTTAAGAGGGTGTGAACAATGCTGAATGGGTTTAAAAAAGAGCTCTTCCCTAGGTACCAAAACATTCAAAAGCCATTTTCTCAAAAGTGAAATTACCAGTTGATCAATTTTCAAAGCAGAATTACTTTCCCATTGTTCCCTTAAATGCTGTGTGTCTCTGCTTTTATCCAAAGTAAAAAACACCATTTCAAATTTAGCTAAATACGACCGAATCAAGGCGGTCGGTCACAAATGTGGAAAAAGTCAAGGTGTTTGTATGTGTCATGTGTGCAGTAGTTTTTCCAGAATGCCATTTGGTCCAACTGATGAAAGGTTTCACTCTGCTGTGTTCTTTGAACAGGTAGATGATCTCGTAATATTTCTAACAGAGTTAAGGGCACTGTGGACTGTTCAGTCACTGTTCCCTCATGTATTTACACACTGTTTTTTAACAAATCTAAGCTTCACTGTTTAAGGAGAATGATTAGTGAAATGATTGTTCAACCAAATCCAACCTAATTTCCCAAATGTCACTCTATCCAAGTTCAAAACGGCATGTCGCTCACTAGCTTGCTTGCCGGCCAGCCACCCTTGACCTAAAGGCTATCTTCACAGCTAGGAGACTGAAGTAATCATGTTAAAGTAAAGGGCATATGCCACATTCACAGAGAGGGGCAGGGAAACACTGGTTATGACTGTATGCACTGGTTATGACAGTATGGTGATATAATCTGTGTCTTTCACTTGTTGTTAAAACAATAAATTATAGTTTTTGTCCTTAGGTTGTCCTTAGGTTGTGCAAAGTATGTTATTAGCAGAATGTTAGGCTTCTATCCATCCCTAGTGTAGAATCTGACCCCATTGAACTCCTTCCAGTAAGAGTTGTTTGTGTCCTGTGACCTCCCAAGTCATAGATGAAACCGATCATTAGTCCAAAGAGAACACATATTGATCCTTTGATCCACATGCTCAATATATTGTAGGACTGTTTGATATTGCATCAGTCCTTTGACGTTGAGACATCTGTACAAATAGAGTCTCTGGTATTTGTTATACTAGTCTCTACAGGACATCTCAAATCAGTGGGGGATCTCCACGATAATCAAATGCATTTATTTGGAAGCTTAATCGTGTGTGCGTGCGTGCGTGCGTGTGTGTGTGTGTCCTGTGTTCACATTGACTGCCTGGGTTCTTCCCAACAAGCACAGACAGGCACTTTTAAGCAAGACACAGGGTGTTGTCTGTTAAAAGAAAAAGTGAGTGAGAGAGAAAAGTTAAAAAAATAAACAGTAACAGGCTATTTCTCCCCCCACCTTCCTCTGTCATTTGCTTAGTTACTTTACTGTTTAAGCAGTCAAATATATCTTAGCCTAAAGGAAAGGACATTTTCCTAGATAGAGATAGGGACAGACAGGGATCCAAAATTTGAATCCTGGTCCAGGTATATTATGTGATATGCTATGCTAGCGCTTCTAGGTATGACAGTTGGTATATGGGGGTTAAAGGAACTGAAAGTTAAAATAATGTTTTCATTAAAACGTATCTAAGCAGTGTTTAGGTATATGATTCCTACACTCTTAGAAAAAAGAGGCTGTCCCCATGGGAGAACCCTTTTTGGTTCCAGGTAGAACACTTTTTGGTTCCAGGAATAGCTTTTTTTTCTGAGAGTGGATTCTCAAGGATAGAAGATGTTGGTGCAGTTTTGTTAAATTAGCTTTTTATTTAACTAGGCAAGTCAGTTAAGAACAAATTCTTATTTACAATGACGGCCTACCCTAGCCTACCCTAACGCGGACTACTGTGCACCGCCCTATGGGACTCCCGATCACGACCGGTTGTGATACAGCCCGGGATCGGACCAGGGACTGCAGTGACGCCTCTAGCAGCGAGAGGCAGTGCCTTAGACCGCGCCACTCGGGAGCCCTTTCATGTCGGTTTTGTCAGGAAAATTATAGTCATACTGTGGGGGATCTTTCCAACAGACAGGCAGGCTGCTTTTCGTTATAGCAGAGCAGACTTGCCACATGGACAGGAAGTGAAACCATGGCGATGGAGAAGTGTGTAATTGGTGACGTGCATACGCTCGCTCGCAGCTCACTGGTCACAGCTTGTATTTATTAATGGTCGCAGTAGGAAACTTGAGGAGGTTGCTTTGACCCAATAACAATAATGAAATCTAATGAATCCTTCTCTCTCATTCTATTGTTCTCTATTTTTCTCTCTCTCTCTCTCGCTCTCACTCACTCTAACTCTCAGTTTTAAATCACTCTTCAGGTATTCATTGTTTCCTTTTAAATCACTCTTCACGTTGGTGATGTTGTGTTGTCGCCTTTAGTTCAACTGAACTGTGTCACTGCGGTGAGAAAAACAGGTTTCTTTCCAGGACCAAATATACTGTATCACAGGAGGCTCCAGAGGGGAGGACAGCTCATAATAATGGCTGGAACGGAGTGAATGGAATGTCATCAAACACATGTAATCCAGCTATTACCACGAGCCCGTCCGCCCCAATTAAGATGCCACCAACCTCCTGTGATATATATATAATATTCTTTAACTTCTACATATACAGAGAAAAGCAGGTTCATTTGTCAAGCGTATAGGTACTTTCATGATGTGATATTTCCCGGCTCAGAATAGATGCCTAGCAACACATTATATTATACGGTGCTCAGTCTATGGCCCTTGCAAAGCCAAAGGTCTTGGGTTCGTTTCCCTCTGTGGCCACCCATACGTGAAATGTATACACGCATGACTGTAAGTCGCTCTGGATAAAAGCGTCTTCTAAATGGCATATATTGTTACATTGAAATGCCTAGAGTAGACACCTAGCAGCACACTGCATTCAAATGTGTGGTGCTTCTTTGATTGACTTTTGATCTGGTTGGCTTTACCATCACCAAAACCAAAGTAGATAAATATTGTTTCCTTGAGGTTATTGCTGATAGTAGGCTACCACGGGACCGCACACTGATCTATGTTTCACTTGTCTATTGTGCAACCATTGAGATCATAATATAATTAAAGACTTTCTTTCTTTCAAACATTTTATTTAACATTTTCCATACAGACAAAACCAACAATAACACACAAAAGAATGTATATATATACATACACATACACATGCATAAATAAATAAAGCGATGTCCATGTCTTCCAAAGGTTGTTTCCACCACTTTCCAGAAATCTTTAACAATGGCACAGTACCAGATCAAATGTACGTACAGTAAGTACCTTTGTGCTGCTTACATTCGGGACATTCCCCAAAGCATTCAGGGTGATATTTACTTCTGACAACAGGTGTAGTTTGTATAGTGTTTAACTGTAGCTTGTGAGTTTTATAGAAACAACATATTTTATTTGCATTGGTAAGAATAGCTTCCAATTCACAATTACCCATGACCACCCCAAAGTATTGCTAACATCCATGTTTGCTACTATCAGTGTTGACCATGCCTATAGAAAAAAGACTGTTGTATAGATAGTTTATTTTCTTATTTTTTAAGGAGCTAGCATGGAGTATGAGTTTTTCCAGCTTATTAAGGCCAGGTCCCTCTATATAAAAGGAAATTGAATTGATAAAGCTTCGAAGTTGAAGGAAACTTTAAGTCGAAGGAAAATTGCAAGTGCGGTAAACCATATTCTTGTTGCAATTGCATGAAAGACTTAAGGGAACCATCATAAACCAAATCATTCAGTAACCGATAGGATGCTGGATCAAATCCCAGAGCCGACGAGGTGAAAACCTGTCGATGTGTCCTTGAGCAAGACACTTAACTCTCATTTGCTCCAGGGGATGACCCTGTATGTAGGGAGTCATTGTAAATAAGAATTTGTTCTTAACTGACTTGCCTAGTTAAATAAAGGTTAATAAAATAAAATAAAATAAAAATTAAATGTAGTAATTCCAGCAATGCTTAAAACCACCTTCTGTACATGAAGGAGGAAAGAAGGGATTTGTAAAAATTCTCCTTTAGGCTTTCAATGTTACAGACGTCTCAGAATGTTATCAAGGATTCAACTCTGGATCTATTTCCTTCCCCTCTGTGTGGTAGTGTGCCTTGGCTAATGATACTCAATAGAAATAGTAGTCAAGGCTGTGAGAGGGCTCATTGTTGCCAGGGGTAACAGTGGATAAGGGGCTCTTATTCAGTGTTGTTGTTTTTGGTGAGGGGCTGGTGAGAAAAACTGAGAAAAACACACAAACACGACGCAAGCGTGCGCACACACTGCTGAGGTGGTCTGTATCACAGGACACACACTGCTGAGGTGGTCTGTATCACAGTACACACACTGCTGAGGTGGTCTGTATCACAGGACACACACACATGCCACCTCGACAGAGAGCGAGAGGGGAGAGAGAAGGAGAATAAGAGTTAGAGTGAGACTGAGAGGGAGAGAGAGAGAGAGAGAGAGAGAGAGAGAGAGAGAGAGAGAGAGAGAGAGAGAGAGAGAGAGAGAGAGAGAGAGACTGCGTCAGAAGAAACGCTGGTCGTTGTGAGTCAATGACCCAGACCCTCTTGTTTCCCTCTTTTCCACACACGTACTCATCCTCCGTCTGATGCAAGAGTGTTTCTGGAAGAGAAAAATATTTTCTGTATTGTCCATAACATTTATTCTGTTTACTCTTACATGTTCACATGAATAACACCTTTAGGACACCTGTAGGTTCATAATGATAATAGATGTAGGTTAGTTGACAATAAGCAGTCGAACTTGAAGTTCTTGTCTCCTTTCATGCAACTGCCTTGACTTTCTTACCTATTCAAGATATACAGGCTAACATTCCTTTTCTCAATACTGTCACTACATTTAGCAAGCACTATCACCAGTGATCTCACCTGTTCTAATACCAGTGATCTCACCTGGCATATCACCAGGGATCTTACCTGGCCTAACATCAGTGAACACACCTGGCCTAACACCTGGGATCTCACCTGGCCTAACATCAGTGATCTCACCTGGCCTAACACTAGTGATCATACCTGGCCTAATATCAGTGAATCCACCTGGCCTAACACCAATGATCTCACCTGGCCAAACATCAGTGAGCTTACCTGGCCTAACACCAGTGATCTCGCCTGGCCTAACACCAGTGATGTTACCTGGCCTAACACCAGTGATCTCTGGCCTATGAAACATGTATTGTGTTTGAATTGTTTCCTTCTCCTTAGCCACAACAACAGCTAGGCAGACCATCATGGCTTGGCAGATCATCACAGCTATGCAGACCATCACAGCTAGGCAGACCATCACAGCTAGGCAGACCATCACAGCTAGGCGGCTGACCACAAGACAGACAGATGTTGTTGTGTGAGGTGAGAGAAATGACTGTGTTTTTCCAGTCTGAATCATTCATAAAGGAGAGGGCCAATGATGAATACCCTAAAAACCATGGATTAGGATGTATCCAGCTTCACACCGGTGGAAAACCTATCACCATGCATTGACAAAGGTCAAAGGGGTTCTGGATTGAGGGAGATTTTCATTCCTCTCTCTCTCTGTTTCTATCTAATTTAAGTCAGAACTTTGATGCAAGAAAGGCTCATTGACTCCAAAGAATGCACACACACGCACACGCACGCACACACGCACGCACACACACACACACACACACACACACACACACACACACACACACACACACACACACACACACACACACACACACACACACACACACACACACACACACACACACACACACACACACACACCCCATATGGGGGCTTTAGTGTCACATGTTTTTCTCCCTCTCTGGGTTTCTGGTTAACTTTTGAATAATTAGCCTCTCTGTTTGATCTCCCCGTCTGTTCCCACTGGGCACAACCTGGTTGAATCAATCTTGTTTCCACATCATTTCAATGAAATTACGTTGAATCAATGTGGACTAGTCGTTGAATTTATGTCTGTGCCCAGTTGGTATATTCCTCTTCATCCTCTGGTTGGTGAAAACACTGTTCTTCCTCCTCTGGTTGGTGAAAACCCTGTTCTTCCTCCTCTGGTTGGTGAAAACCCTCTTATTCCTCCTCTGGTTGGTGAAAACCCTCTTCTTCCTCCTCTGGTTTTGTGAAAACCCTCTTCTTCCTCTTCCATATTAAGTTTGGGAAGCCCTTGATATTCGCTTCCTCATTCCTCTCTGAAGGTTTTCTACTGACGTTTTGAAGGGGATCAGTGCTCTACCTCTCTCACCTCTGTGCTTAGATCTTCCAAGGTCATATATTTTTATTAGAAACCACTGGGAAATACTGTTTGAAATCATAAGCTAGTTTGAAGTCTTCAATGCTCATAGTGGAGATATGTGTCAAGTCACTTATTTCTATTAGAAAGCACTGGGAAAGTACTGTTTGAAATCGTACCCTATTCTGAAAGTCTGTCCTTGGATCTTGAATGCTCACCGTGGAGAATGAAGATGGTCCTAGTCAGGCAGCTGTCCATGGTGTATAGACCTAGCACTTCTCCATACAGAACACACACACACACACACACACACACACTCAGCAGTAACATGAGCCCTACTCTACTGTAAGATTTATCAAAATCCAAGCGAAAGTGACGACAGTGTCATATTAGCAAGTCGAATCTGCAGGCCTAATTTAAGCTTGACCTTTGACATCCAGTACTGCGTGACATCATAGTGTGCTCAGAAAGACACAGAGGTTCTCAGGTTCCCCTGCTCTTTAATATTCCTACCACAGCTAACCATCAAAAACGAAGGGCTCTATTCAATCTTCATCGCAGAAGCATTACAGCTTGTGCGATAGAAATTGAAAGGTAACTTCTGATTGGCCGACATATACAGTGTTTACCGTGAATGCAGTCTCTGCTAAGGCGGGAACATTGCCTTTAAATTTCAATCACAGTGTAACTCTGAACTTCAGCGATACGGATTGAACGGAGCCTTAACACTAGTTCTGCTTCAACCAACTTGTTTATTGTCTTGCCAAAGAAGGACGGCAAGTCAACAGTATAGAGTTATTAACTGCAGAAAAAGCCAGGCATCGAGACGACAAACAACTCTACTTTGTGTCACCACAAAGATGTCAAGTGACAAGCGAAATTGTATCTTTAGTTTCAGTTGAACAGCTGTGTGGTCGTTTTACTCTCTGCAGTGGTTGAGAGTAGGAGAGCAGAAATGTGCTCTGTCTCTGCTGCTAACCACACTCTTCAGAGGAAGTTCACAGTCACTTTGGGATCACACCAAGACCAGTCACACCAAGACCAGGGGCCACTTCACCCTTCCTGATATACACACGTTAACACACAGAGACAAAGATACATAAAGAGAGAGAGAACTGAAAGACCAGTGTGATGAGATGAAATGCCTAGAGGGGAATGGGTGTCACCCTAGCTGTCCTACTGTTCTCCCCACCTGAAAGACAACAAAGACAGATTGACCCTGTTAGAAGACATCACCACCTGAAAGACAAAGCCTTACTAACCCCATTTGGAGAAATCCCAGATAAATCCTCCCAGTGTCTCATGTGTGATTCTCAGGAACCTCCCTGTTCAGTTGTTACATTAGAGTTACGTAATAGGAGAACAGTGTCATTTAACGTGTGTGTGCGCGAGAATACAAACATTTGCTTGTGCCTCACATGGTTTCCCATAAACTTTCTCTACTTGACCTTTGACCCTACGCTACAATACAGTACAGAGGACCCTAGTCTGGCTGATTAATGCTGTGTAATCATAGACCTCTACTCCCTGCCATAGTATCTACCTCTAGGAGATACTGGGGGCAGGTGGCAAAGTCCCATGAGCAGATTGGATATTTGCCATGTTGCCTTTTTATGAAGACAAGACATCTGACAATCATGTAGAACTTGTTGGTAGAGAATAACTGAATTACTGTATGAAGTACTAGAACTTGTTGGTAGGGATTAACTGAATTACTGTATGAAGTATTAGAACTTGTTGGTAGGGATTAACTGAATTACTGTATGAAGTACTAGAACTTGTTGGTAGGGATTAACTGAATTACTGTATGAAGTATTAGAACTTGTTGGTAGGGATTAACTGAATTACTGTATGAAGTATTAGAACTTGTTGGTAGGGATTAACTGAATTACTGCATTAATTATTAGAACTTGACGAAAAGATGTGTGTCTTTGGCAAAGATGTGCAATACCAGTAAACACTTTGGTTATTTCAAAACAATACTCTCCAACCACACATCTAGGAATGATTATTTGCCCTGTAGAAAAACAAAGGCCTTTGAAAACATCTTGATCCAGCCACACACTTTGAAAAGTGTTTCTAGCTTTGTACTTCCTATATTTCCGTTACAGGAGGGTCTCCAAAACTCAGTCCTCGGGACCAAAGGACGCACGTTTACGTACCAACACTACACAGCTGATTCAAACGATCAAAGCTTGATGATTTGAATCAGCTTTGTAGTGCTAGGGCGCAAAAAACAACACATGCACCCAGGGCAGGTCCCAGAGGAAAGAGTCAAAGGACATGCCGAATGTTGGCTTCTTGGAGAAAGCAGTAGTAACCACTAACTGTAGAACTGTAAAATATATATTCAAGAGACCCAAGCTTGCCCCTCTGATGTTGTAGCTCTAGTCAATGGTAGTTTCAGTCCAACCATCTCTGTATGACAGACCCAGTGAGTGGCAGACGATATGCAATGCAAAGTTATTTAATGCAGTCATTTAGATAAACAAGGAGAGTGTTAAACAATTATACAGAGGAAAAGAAAAGCATGCCTACACGCTAAAACAGATAACATAAAGACTCCGGAGCAGAATACACAAATAAATAAGTGTTTTTAGAACGATTAGTCCCCGTCCCCAGCCAAATACAATGTACACAAATACTGGATGCATTTTCAACCACATTTCCCCAGAACCCTAACAATTTGTGGAAAGATTTTTAAGCAATCTTACAAAACCACTAGCGAGTAGTGATGCCAAATTAAGATGCCAAGAATTCATCTCCCACAAGTCAATGCAGGATTGCCCATCATACAGTCCTGCTGTAATAAAGGAGATTTTACGCTTAACTTTGGTTTTAAAACATGACAAGGTTAATTAGTATTAGTCTGATCACAGATAAGTTTGTACTGTACAGCCAAAAAAATATATAGCCATTGGCTCTACAGCACCAACAAATCTGGGCTCAGGCTAGCACTTTGCTGCTTATACATCAATATAAAGCATGATCTACTGTAGTCACAACACTATATGAAAATAAAAATACAAAAATCAGGGCTATCAATAGGTTGGATCATTGATTAATTTGGCAAATAGGGTTCACATCAGACGCTGATCAGCTGAGGGAACAGTTCACTGGCGAACACGTCATCCCAGGATCCCTCAGAGCAGAGGGGGGAGGACATGTCGCTGAAAGGGGAAGGAGACCGCTCGTATCCGGAGTCGCTGTAGGCATCCGTCAGGTAGGCGCCAGTCTTCTCCAGGCCGCCCAGGGCCAGGTCAGAGGTCGGAGAGACCGCGGACAGGAAGTCATCCAACACCCCGTGACTCTCAGGGATGATGATCACTTCCTCCGGCTCGTCTTTGACACACACCTCCACCTCGCCAACCTCCTCAGCCAAGGAGAAGACCTCCGCCTCCTCCATCTTTGTCACACTCTCCTCGTAATGCACTTCCTGCTGCCCGGGGGGGGACATCACCCCCTCCACAGGCTTGGTGTAGATGTGGTCGGAGTGGATCAGTTCATTAAGGGCCTCCAGCTTAACTGGTGTGGCCCCCAGAGCTGCAGGTGAGGGGGAAGGTACTCCTCCCCCCCCTCCGACCAGCAGCACCTCCTGCTCCTGGTTCTCCTGCTCACTACACCCCCTGAGGAACAGCTCTGGGTCAAGGATGTCCAGAATGCCCAGCAAGAGATCAGACTGGAAGAAAAAATGAATAAATAAATAGAGAGGATTACAACTCTGAACAGGGATAGAAGACCATACTTGGGTCTATGGGTGGATCTGTAAATGGCCAGCAATAAACAAGACTGGGAACATCATAAAAATGCTACTGGAAAAGCTCTTGGCTACATAAATCCAATCAATTACTCATTATTAAAAAGTGTTGTATATGTTGTTTTCTCCAATTGACAAAACCCATATCACACTACAAAATGTCTGTTAACATTAGCTGTAGCAGACAAAATGGTCTCCGCGTCTCACCTCAAAGTCTGTAGAGTCAGGACTGTCTGTATCCATTGGGAAATCTTCAGATTTGGGCATTGCTGGGCCTGCACCTGCTGCGGAGGCACACATAGCCTGAGTACTGCAGACTCAGAAGACCCGACGCCCAAACCTGCATCAATCCCACTGGACTCCAACACCTGAACCTGAGGTGGTGTTAGAACAGCCATTATTACTGATCCTAGGCTATGACAGATCAGACAGCCAACCAGGTGGCAACTTAGTTCCCCACCCACCCTCAATCTTCAGCATTAGTAGCAACTCAAGCAATAATCTTACCTCTTTGGCTTCGAGGGTGTCCAACCCCAGCCTCTGTCTCAGTTCCTCGTTCTCGTTCACCAAACCACATGTCTTTTGCCGTAACAGCCTGTTCTCAACATGAAGTTTCTTATTCTAGAGAAGGAAAACAACATGTGAACACCTCAACCTAGCAGCCATTTACACCATGACAAATGACATGGTGTGGAGACATCATTTACCTCCAACTCCAATGCCAGAACTTGATCTTCCAGGTCCCCCATTTTCGCTTTTTTTCTGTCTCTGGCTGTCTGGGCTGCAACTCTGTTCTTGAGTTTCCTGAAGAAGACACAGAAATGTGAAGTATTTTCTTTAGAAATTGCTGACAGAACAAGTTGACTAACAGGAATTGAGTTCTTAGTTATTGCACAATCAGCCGCCATATTCCTGCCACGCAGACAGAACAGGGTGAGGAGTACAGCGCTGCTTCAAATATGAAAAACCGTCGGACCAGCTGACTGACTGTAGGCTACTCAAATCCGTTGATAAACGAAATCGGAATTTAATCCAGCCGAGTCGCCGGCTAAAGATACAAATCTACCTTCTACTCTTTAATTTAAAATGTGCATGTTTTATTCTTAGCCTAGTTATTGGAAAGACTGAGTAATGCCTTAATGGAATCTTTTCAGATGTGGGGCGTAGGGAGTAGCCGGCTTCCGTTGGACAATCAATTCAACATTGTGCCCCTTTGAGTCACAAAATAGATATGATTGCTAGATTAACATTAACATAGGCCTAAACATAATGTTACACTAAATACACAAAATTGTCCCTTAATTAAACTAACCTGCGAAGCTGCTTTTCTTCAGGACTCAAATGAGTGAGTCTCTGTCTTTTTCGCAGGGGTGGCCCCGTTGTCGAATTTGAGTCGGAATCCGACGAATTCGCTTGGTTCGAATCAGATGACGGCAAAACGACCGAAATTGACCGGCTGTAGCCCTGTGTTGAGCTGGGAAAGCCATTCTGTTTCCCAGATATCAAGATTATTTTATGCCCCCCTGTTCCCGCTGTTACCACGACCATCTTGTTTATGGTCTTATATCGTTTAGAAATATTAGGGTATATTTATTTATTTTCAAAGAAACATAAGGTTTCTCTTGGTCTTTCTATCCCAGTCAGTTCCCAAGTATAAAAAGGGAGTTCCGCTCGCAATCTATTTCTATAGTCGTGGGGAAATGTGATTGGCTCTCAGAGGCTGTGATGCGACAAAATACGCTCTCTGATTTGTCATAGAGCTGATGTTAGTTGCGTTCCTCCCTTTCCCGTCTAGGCTACGCCAGAGATATTAGAGAAACCCGAGCCGTCAAAAAAACCCTATAAAAATACCCAGAGGCAAGTATTTTCACCCTGGTGTATTAGGCTACTTTCTATTTAGACAAATTAAAAGGTAAGTTTCTAAATAGCAAATGAGTTTTTCTTTTGGAGTATTTTCTAAATACTTTGTCTAGGCTACTTTATTCTAACGTTCTAACGTCCTACTTTAAACCACTTCTGACGTAGGCCTAATTTCAGTTTTTTTTAATAGAGAAGTCATTGCAGAAGGTTGCGTCAGGTGTTTTCACCAATGTCACTAAAATGAGCAATTTCTCAAACAATAATTTTGACTGTCTGGTAGTGGTCTGAGTGAAGAGGGGAAAACTGGAAACTAGCTGTTATTGTTATTGGCAGAGGGGGTTGGAACTCTCTTTCTTATTGGTCTATTAATGAATTTACTACCTGGTGGCAGGCCAAAACTCCATCCCACTAAAACAGGCTGACATTTCAGGTGGTCCTTTCAAACAGCTCTCACTCTAAAAGTGCAATATCTTAATTTTCTCAATTTCACAGGATTATTCCAACATTTACATCAACATTTACATTTTAGTCAGATGCTCTTATCCAGAGAAAATCATGTTTTTTGACATGCCTGGGCCTTTAAAACTATGTTGTGTAACTGTCCACACACACACACACACACACACACACACACACACACACACACTCTTGTGTTGGGATTTCATCATCCCAACTGTAACAAGATATTCAGAAATAGACTGAATTCTCCAGAATGTTCTGTTGATAATACAGACCACATCATTCACTGTAATGTATATTCCATGTTACGCTGTTGACAGTTTGAATTTCAGTTTAATTGTTACAAAATGTCTGTCTGGTATCGTGATATACAGGCTTTATGAGTGTGTGATCTTTGTCCACGGCTGTCAGCCAATCAGCATTCAGGGCTTGAACCACTCAGTTATAATTGTCTTCAAACAATTTGCACCAATACAATCTAAAGCTGATGGGGTTTACAAGGTGTAGTTCTGCCCCTGAGTATGTCACCTCAGTGGTACTTGCAACAGGAACTGCTAGAGCAAACAGGCTGTTAGCATTCCTTTACGGCCCACTGGTGAATCAACATCTGAAAAAGTGACCATCCGTAGACCCGTCTCTTCTTTGGTATTCTCATGTTTACACATCATGTGGGAGAAAAAAACTGATGCACTGTCTGAAGCTTCTGTTTATCAGAAAGAATATTATAATATACACTAATATACTCATTCAAGGGTTTTTCTTTATTTGCACTATTTTTTACATTGTAGAATAAAAGTGAAGACATCAAAACTATGACATAACACATATGGAATCATGTAGTAACCAAAAAAGTGTTTGAGATTCTTCAAAGTAGCCACCCTTTGCCTTGATGACAGATTTGCACACTCATGGCATTCTCTCAACCAGCTTCATGAGGACCGCCACAGGAATGGAAGATCCAGAAATACCTCTGCTGCAGAGGATAAGTTAGTTAGAGTTACCAGCCTCAGACTGCAGCCCAAATAAATGCTTCACAGAGTTCAAGTAACAGACACATCTCAACATCAACTGTTCAGAGGAGACTGTGTGAATCAGGCCTTCATGATCGAATTGCAGCAAAGAAACCACTACTAAAGGACACCAATAAGAAGAAGAGACTTGCTTGGGCCAAGAAACATGAGCAATGGACATTAGACCGGATGTGTATTTGGCTGCATTTACACAGGCTGCCCAAATTCTGATATTTTTCTACTAATTTGTCTTTTTACCAATCACATAAGATCTTTTCACATCAGATCTTTTTCAGAGCTGACCTGCTTGGTCAAAAGACCAATTAGTGGAAAAAAAACCCAGAATTGGGCTGCCTGTGTAAACACAGCCTATGTAATATTATACAAGACAGCATGGACCATATGAGTAGCCTTACACTTGTTAGTGGTGTAAAGTACTTAGGTCATTTAGCAGATGCTCTTATCCAGAGCGACTTAGTGCATACATGTTCATACTAGTCCCCCATGGGAATCAAACCCACAATCCTGGTGTTGCAAGCACCATGCTCTACCATCTGAGCTACACGGGACTACTTGGTACTACTTAAGTAGTTTTTGGGGGTATCTGTACTTTTCTATTTATATTCTTCACAACTTTTACTTTTACTCCACTACATTCCTAAAGAAAATAATACTTTTTACTCCATACATTTTCCCTGACAACTAAAAGTACTTGTTACATTTCAAATGCTTAGCAGGACAGGAAGATTGTCCAATTCATCCTTACTGCCTCTGATCTGGCGGACTCACTAAACACAAATGCTTTGTTTGTAAATTATGTCTGAGTGTTGGAGTGTTCCCCTAGATATCCGTCAATTAATATAACAAGAAAATCTTGCCGTCTCGTTTGCTTAATATAAGGAATGTGACATGATTTGTACTTTTACTTTTGATACTTAAGTATATTTTAGCAATTACATTTACTTTTTATACTTAAGTATATTTAAAATCAAATACTTTTAGACTTTTACTCAAGTAGTATTTTACTGTATGACTTTCACTTTTACTTGAGTAATTTTCTGTTAAGCTATCTTCACTTTCACTCAAGTATGACAGTTAGGTACTTTTTCCAACACCGACACTTGTAAGGATGTTAAAAATCCATGTACCACTACTGATAGATTGGTTATATTTAACTTGGGAAGTTGTTGGGGACCCCCCCACCTCCATTACGTGACCTGGCGAGAGATGTGTGTCACATTTAGTTTCTGTGAAGTGAGTGAATGCTATTTACAGTGAACCAGTGACATGACCGGTGGCGACCTGTCATTCAGAGCCCCACCTGTTTTGAGGCCCAAATGTTTTGCTAAAAATGCCTGTTTTGCATATTATTATGGCATTAATACGTGTCAGATATCAGTTTGCAAACATGTACAAAATATATATATATATCATTGAGTTAATAAAGCTGCATACTTTTTTGTTTTCTTAAGTAAGGCAGTTAAAAAATGCAGGTGTTTTAGCCTAGCTCAGTGCTTTCTGTGGTGGTGGGGCAAGCCAGCAGAAAATACGTCACCGCCAAGTCTAAGGGTAGACATCGAAAATTCAAGCCCTTTGGTTGCTGCAATAGAGTTACATAAGAAGTGCCTTTCCAGGCAGGCTCAAGGTCATTGGCCACAGATAAAATGACGTCAAATCACGTTATATGTACAGTAGCTTTGATTGGACTGATCATGTCAACATCTTACTTTCAAAATCTTAGCTAGCAGACATCATCATGAATCAAGTCGACAATCTACTGGCAAATCCTTTTAAATTATTGTCACATGAAGAGAAATAATGAAGAGAAATTATAGATAAAACGTATCGGTGCTCATCGGCCATTGCACATAAACATTACACAACAAGTTGGAAATCACAAATTCAACAATGAGTGGTTTGGAAGGAGTCGTGACAGTGGCTAACTGCAAGGATTGCAACTGGGAAGTCGGGAATAAACGAGCTCCGACTGGGAAATACGTTTTGAGCGGTCATCCAACTCGGATGACAAAATTTGCCCTTGAAGGACTGCTGCCCCACCTTCCTGTTCAAGTCAGCACAACAACGTGAGTCCAAAAATGTCTTGTATGTTGCTACATAAATTATGTAATATGCCAGGGAGATATGTACACTACCTTTCTAAAAGCTAATTTTGTCCATTAAAATAACATCAAATTAATCAGAAATACAGTGTAGACATTGTTAATGTTGTAAATGACTATTGTGGCTGGAAATATCTACGTAGGCGTACAGAGGCACATTATCAGCAACCATCACTCCTGTGTTGCATATTGTGTTAGCTAATCCAAGTTTATCATTTTAAAAGGCTAATTGATCATTAGAAAACCATTTTGCAATTATGTTAGCACAGCTGAAAACTGTTGTGCTGATTAAAGAATCAACAAAACTGGCCTTCTTTAGACTATTTGAGTATCTGGAGCATCAGCATTTGTGGGTTCGATTACAGGCTCTTGTTCTGAGAAATTAAGGCTATTCCTTGCGAGAAATTGCCATGAAACTGAAGATCTCGTACAACGCTGTGTACTACTCCCTTCACAGAACAGTGTAAACTGGCTCTAACCAGAATAGAAAGAGGAGTGGGAGGCCCGGTGCACAACTGAGCAAGAGGACAAGTACATCAGAGTGTCTAGTTTGAGAAACAGACTCCTCACAAGTCCTCAACTGGCAGCTTCATTAAATAGTACCCGCAAAACACCAGTCTCAACGTCAACAGTGAAGAGGCGACTCCGGGATGCTGGCCTTCTATGCAGAGTTGCAAAGAAAAAAACACTCTCTTTACTCAGCACTCACTGTGTTTGTTGAGCCTAATGATCCAAGGTTTGGTTAATTTAGAGAGCGAGAGGGGCTCTGAGAGGTGCTGTGTCCACAGTAAACCTTGTGACCCGCCCTATAGCTCCCAAACCAGACTAGACCCAGCCTATTTAATCACTATGTACAAGCACCAGGAGGGATGGAAGTAGGTAGGGAGAGACCCCAACCCTGCCCGGAAGACACCAGAGACAGACCTTATATGATTAGGGGGTTAGGGGTTCTGAATTACAGACCTCTGTTCATAGAGGCTTAGTTATCCCCCATAATAACCCCCAGAGAATGAGAGTGTTCAAGGAATTTATGTTCATTTATAACCTTCAGAGAGCACAAGGCATACATCATCGTTCTGTTCCATTCCATAACACTTCTGTGTTCCAGATGTTGATGTGACTCGGTGCTGTAACATAGCCCTCATTTTCCAGCGAAGCAGCATCTGTTCACGGCTTGAAGAGACGGGACGATAGACAGAGCGTTGGTGGAGCGACATTCCTTTTTATTTTAATTCGTTTAACAACCACGTAAACGACAAAACAACAAAGGAGAGACATAAACCGTGCACTGGGGTGAACGTGACACAGACACATGCACACACAAGAATCCACACCCAAGGTGGAAAACAGTGAACATAAATGGAACTCAAGACAGCTGTCTCTAATTGGGGATTGAAATCATAACATAATTACACCCCGGGATACTGCCAAGCTCCAACCGTGGTTCTACAGCCAAACCACAGTCAGAACCTGACAGCATCATGTGTAAATTAAATGGCACAGTAAAAATCAACATGTTTTTTGTGCTAACGTTTTTAATAACTATTAAAATAGGGCTAGACAAAATCAGACCACAACAACCATCCAATAAACAGACAAACACCTTCCAACTCTGAAAAAGATCATCATTCTTTTCTATCAGTTGAGGCCTATAGTTAGGCTTTGTCTGAATCTACATTGGCCCACACAGTGCAGTACTCCAAGTAAGCCTGCTTACAACAGTCTAGGCAGTGGATGCGGGATCTCTAGTCTCATAGACAAACATTGACGCCCATGTGTGCCTAGCAGGGCATGCCTGGCCCCCAGCACCGTTAACTGTCCCAGTGTTGGTTAGACAATATGGGTGATCAGCGTCACACCCTGATAAAGCCTGTCCTCAGTGGTGATGGGACAATGATGTTTAGTGTTTAAGCGCTTCCTGATCACACTCTACAGTAAACAAACCAGTATAGAGTCTACTATACTGTTTACACTGGCTGGAGCCTCCCCAGACTTTTCTTGCCATCTCTCTTTCTGGTCACTGTCTTGCTTTTTCTGTTTTTCTGTCTGTCTTTCTCTCTTTCCCCGTCTCTCTCTGTCCCCGTATTTCTGAAGTTGGGACAGTGTCCAGCTGTAGGGGGGAATGGGGCTGTGGTGTGACCATGTTTATCCACTTCCTGATCACACTGTACGGCAGCACACACCCTGCTATGGTGTTGATACTGGCTGTAGCCTTCCCAGCCGCTTCGTAGTTTCTCAGTTCTCAATTTCTCTCTCTGTTGCTCTCTGTCTTTCTGAATGTTTCTCTCTGTACTTCTCTCGTCGTTTGCTGTCTTTCTTTCTCTCTCTGTATTTCTCTTGCAACACTTTTTGTTGTGAAATTGTGTCAATCTGACACACCCACTGACACAAATGTAATTTCAAGTATATTCTTAATATGGGTGTGTGCGAATAACCAAATATGTATAATAACCTGCTTGATAACTTAGCCCTAAAATAGGCCTACCATTTTTTGGACAGCTTTTTACTTTTATTATGTGACATTAGAGCTTATATGCCCTTATAATAAGTGTATAAGACCTTATAGGTGCCTATTAAGGGTTCTTATATAAATGCTTATATACAGTGCATTCAGAAAGTATTCAGACCCCTTGACTTTTTCCACATTTGTTCATAACAGCCTTATTCTAAAATTGATTCAATTGTTTATTTTTTCCCTCATCGATCTACACACAATACCCCATAATGACAAAGCAATGTTTGCTAATTTATTACAAATAGAAAACGGAAATATCACATTTAAACAAGTATTCAGACCCTTTACTCAGTACCTTGTTGAAGCACCTTTGGCAGCGATTACAGCCTCGGGTCTTCTTGGGTATGACGCTACAAGCTTGGCACACCTGTATTTGGGGAGTTTCTCCCATTCTTCTCTGCAGATCCTCTTAAGCTCAGTCAGGTTGGATGGGTAGTGTTGCTGCACAGCTATTTTCAGGTCCCTCCAGAGAAGTTAGATCGGGTTCAAGTCCGGGCTCTGGCTGGGCCACTCAAGGACATTCAGAGACTTGTCCCAAAGCCACTCTTGTGTTGCCTTGGCTGTGTGCTTGGGATCGTTGTCCTGTTGGAAGGTGATCCTTCGCCCCAGTCTGAGGTCCTGAGTGCTCTGGAGAAGGTTTTCATTAAGGATCTCGAAGTACTTTGCTCCGTTCATCTTTTCCTCTATTTGTTCACCGCCAGTAGAGCTGACTTAGCGCTCTTTTTGTTTCTTTGCCCCATCACATTTTGCATGGTGATGTATGTTAAACTAGAAGGTCACTAGGCTATCTAGAGCTCAGGGAGACTTAATATAATGGAATTACTGTACACAGTATGTGTTGGTACAGAGGTGTTGAGGATGTAGAGGTGTTGAGGATGTAGAGGTGTTGAGGATGTGGAGGTGTTGAGGATGTGGAGGTGTTGAGGATGTGGAGGTGTTGAGGATGTAGAGGTGTTGAGGATGTAGAGGTGTTGAGGATGTAGAGGTGTTGAGGATGTATAGGTGTTGAGGATGTAAAGGTGTTGAGGATGTAAAGGTGTTGAGGATGTGGAGGTGTTGAGGATGTAGAGGTGTTGAGGATGTAGAGGTGTTGAGGATGTGGAGCTGTTGAGGATGTAGAGGTGTTGAGGATGTAGAGGTGTTGAGGATCTAAAGGTGTTGAGGATCTAGAGCTGTTGAGGTGTTGAGATTCTAGAGGTGTTGATGTTCTAGAAGTGTTGAGGATGTAGAGGTGTTGAGGATGTGGAGGTGTTGAGGATGTAGAGGTGTTGAGGATGTAGAGGTGTTGAGGATGTAAAGGTGTTGAGGATGTGGAGGTATTGAGGATGTAGAGGTGTTGAGGATGTAGAGGTGTTGAGGATGTGGAGGATGTAGAGGTGTTGAGGATCTAAAGGTGTTGAGGATCTAGAGCTGTTGAGATGTTGAGATTCTAGAGGTGTTGAGGTTCTAGAAGTGTTGAGGATGTAGAGGTGTATAGGTGTTGAGGATTTAGAGGTGTTGAGGATGTAAAGGTGTTGAGGATGTGGAGGTGTTGAGGATGTAGAGGTGTTGAGGATGTAGAGGTGTTGAGGATGATAGAGATAGATAGATAGAGGTGTTGAGGATGTGGAGGTGTTGAGGATGTAGAGGTGTTGAGGATGTAGAGGTGTTGAGGATGTAAAGGTGTTGAGGATGTGGAGGTGTTGAGGATGTAGAGGTGTTGAGGATGTGGAGGTGTTGAGGATGTAGAGGTGTTGAGGATGTAAAGGTGTTTAGGATGTGGAGGTGTTGAGGATGTAGAGGTGTTGAGGATGTGGAGGTGTTGAGGATGTAGAGGTGTTGAGGATCTAAAGGTGTTGAGGATGTAGAGGTGTTGAGGATGTAGAGGTGTTGAGGATCTAAAGGTGTTGAGGATCTAGAGGTGTTGAGATTCTAGAGGTGTTGAGGTTCTAGAAGTGTTGAGGATGTAGAGCTGTAGAGGTGTTGAGATTCTAGAGGTTTTGAGGTTCTAGAAGTGTTGAGGATGTAGAGCTGTAGAGGTGTTGAGGATGTAGTAAATATCAGGCATGTGTAAATCTATGAGACAAAGTCCTGTGGCAGTGGGGTGTCACATGCACACATAGCATTATCTGAAGGATGTACAGTATTCGAATGTAGATTTGCGTAAAGCATGTTACTCAAACCATGGTTTAAGTAATTTGTCACGTCACATACAGGCATGTTGATATGGTACTTGTTCAGTATATTATATTAATGCACAACATTATGATTGGGGTCCAAGAAACACAAGAAAAGGATATTGCATTGAAGAATGACAATTCCAAACAGTTCTCCTTTTAAACGCCCATCGGATCAGATAATGATGCTGCACTTAACCGTTCTGATGCGGCAATGTTGTCTGATGCAACACTGTGGCAAATAAAGTGTTATAACAGACATGTCCACTTCCTCAGATGACTAGATCTGGTACTGGTACTCCCTGTATATAGCTCCACATTGATCTGGTACTGGTACTCCCTGTATATAGCTCCACATTGATCTGGTACTGGTACTCCCTGTATATAGCTCCACATTGATCTGGTTCTGGTTCTCCCTGTATATAGCTCCACATTGATCTGGTACTGGTACTCCCTGTATATAGCTCCACATTGATCTGGTACTGGTACTCCCTGTATATAGCTCCACATTGATCTGGTACTGGTACTCCCTGTATTTAGCTCCATATTGATCTGGTACTGGTACTCCCTGTATATAGCTCCATATTGATCTGGTACTGGTACTCCCCTGTATATAGCTCTACATTGATCTGGTACAGACTTCTACATGCTTTGTAAGTGGGAAAACCTGCCAAATCGGCAGTGTATCAAATACTTGTTCTCCCCACTGTAGCTCCATATTGATCTGGTACTGGTACTTCCTCTATATAGCTCCACATTGATCTGGTACTGGTACTTCCTGTATTTAGCTCCATATTGATCTGGTACTTCCTCTATATAGCTCCATTCTTGTGTATTTTTATTTTATTCCTCTTGTGCTATTATATATTTTTTGTACTTATTTTTAACTCTGCATCATTGGGAAGGGCTAGTAAGTAAGCATTTCACGGTAAAGTCTACATCTGGCGCATGTGACAAATAAAAGTATATATTTTTTTTTACGTGTGCCTCAATATAGAATGCTTTGACTGCTCCCTTGTGGTGACAACAAGCATGGTGTATTCTTAGAGTAGGGTGAAACAGTGAAGTCGCTCCTAGACGCTGATCTTGGGTCAGTTTTGCATTTCCCTCACAAATGGTTATGGTTAGGATTGCGGGAGGGGAAGCTGATCCTAGATTTGTACCTAGGGGAATCTTCACCCTGGAGCGGGGGTATAATCATTCGTTTTGCGACGAAAACAGTTTACTCCAAACGGAAAAAGTTTTGCAACGAAAACGAGAGTTTCTGTTGGACAAATTCAGGTGGGTCCCTCCCAGTTTTGTTCCATTTGCTTCCATTTGGTTCCTAGTGAATACACCCCAGTGTTCTCGTCTTGGGGTGAATATGGACAGGAATAGTGTACAGGAATCAAGGATAAACCATTGAGATTCACTCTTAGTTTTGAATATGGATCTCTTTAGCGTGTTGTTTCCTGCCCACTAGGTGGAGACAGATCAGAAGCAGTGTTCCAAGTTCTAGGCAAGCAGATGACAGTCAGGATGCGACCCTATTCCTTATATACTCCCCTACTTTTGACCAAGATTCACTTTGGTGACATTAATTCGGAGTAGTCTTCACAATATAAGTAATATACTGTCTCTCTCTATTAACTCCAGGCCAGTCAAAGACTATGATTAAGTTGGGTGGTTTAAAATATTCAGTATATATGCTTTCATCCCTAGGTTTTCTTCCCGAAAGAGATGCAGGACTATAGCAGTGCCACAGTGGTGGGGGAATAAAACACAACAATGTGATTTTACTTGAATAAAACTGTATTCAGATCTTTGTACACTTTAATTACACAACTGTATGGTAATACATTTTTTAAATCAATTTTTTGGTCAGAGAATATTGAATCATTTTGTGTGCAATTACCATGTATTTAGCGATTTATCAAAAACAACAACCAAATAACTCCAAAACGTTCATACACTCTCAACATAAGACATGGCTTGAAGATAAATATATTAGTAAATAAATATTCAGAGAACATATTTCAATTTCTGAAATGTGCTGCTATACAGATACAGAAATATACAGATTGATTTCTAGCCTTTATTAAACATTTGTAAAATGGTAATGATGGAGAAAATAATTATATTCTTAAAAAATAATTATAATAATATTAATTTTGTGTACATATTTTCTTTTAATACAATCTTCTTAAGTGCTACAAATAATAAAACAAAATAATTAAATAGTGACTTGGGTAACCCAAAATGTTATATTTGTAGTACATATCTCTATGCCAGGTCGCAGTTGTAAATGAGAACAACTGGCTTACCTGGTTAAATAAATGAAATGCAATGGCATGATTAGATTCTCAATATCTTTCATTGATTACGGCTCTGGTTTATCATATAAATATTGTTATTTCAAAACGATTGCCTCTGAAGAAAATGGGTACATTTCATAGAAACAGTAAAAACAGTCTGTAAAAATCAACAGAAAGAAGGCATGAGTGAACAATGTCAATGTTGTTTGAGAGCATGATGTGTACTGTATGATTTAATACAATTTAAACAATTATCAGACATGCTGCTTTTTGTGTAACTGCACTGTGTAACCCACAGTACTGGTATAAAAGGGATCCCTTGTGAATATATATTTTTTTTCCTTTGGCCTTTTTTGACACACAACAGCTTTAAAGAACGATCCACAATATATTATAGCTTAAGTGTTGAGGAGGAGGCTAGATGAGTAACTGCAAAAAAGCTTCTAACGTACAAGTAGTGATATAAATCCAATCCTTTGAAGATTTACAAATGTCTTTCTAGGAACTCAGAGAAACCCTGTCACTATGTGGACCTCTATTTAACCAAAAGGTGACACACAGCCCAAGATTGTAAGAATGGCTCAGTGGCCTAAGGCTTGGTGTTGGTCGTGTGCATGTTCTTAAAGGCACAGTGTTCTGAACATCGCAGATAGAAATAAATTGTATATAGAACAGACTCTATTATGTACAACAGAGAACTGAGTCAACATTCTATCGGCATTGTTCTAGAATATTGCGCCCCATTGAGTATCCCAAGAGACAGAACTGTAGTTTAGTTAGTAAAGCTTAGCTCAATGAAAGAGTGTACTTTATGACTGTGACTGGCTCCCCTCCAACTAGCAAGGACCCGTCCCCCACCCAACCCCCCCAAAAATAAAATAAGTTTATGTTTTGGTATTCTTCCATAACCTTTCACCTGAGTTTGGTGGTTTATTAAATCTTGTTGTCCAAGCTGTATAGGCAACGTTATGTCATAAGAACAGTAAAGTACAATAGACACATACATAACGTACATATGCATGTACACACAGGTATTTGTGTTATCATAAAAAAAAAAAAAAATGTATCCTCAAACATGAAAAACAACTCACCAAATCAGAATAAAAAAATTCTCAAAAACTGGGCCCAACTAACACAGTTAGTTTCTCTCCATATGGGTCTCATGATCCGGACTGACCCTGTCTGGCACTGATGGTGCTGTAAGGGCTGCGCTAGCCTACGTGTTGTGGCCCTGCCATACCATCCACTGTTACAACCAACCACTATGAACTTCCACCCATATGTTGTAGCCTGATTCTCTATCTATCTGAGCCTGTAGACTCTGCTGGTGAGGCGGTGCGTGGCCACGAAGCAGGGTGATGTGGGTTGAGCTGGGCTGATGCTGAGCTGCTGGTGGCCACAGGAATGAACTGAATATGTCTGGATACGCCAGGGAGGCAGGCCATCATATAATTTCAGTAGAAATCTACTCCATCACCAACTAGGATGATAACATTCAGAGTTCAGCGAGCGAGCAACTGAGGCTGTTTGTTTGAGTCCCTGTTTCTGGGCTCCACACCCCCTCATACCCCCAGACCCTTGTCTGTAGCTTTACCATTTCCCGATGCATTGTGGTGGGTAGTGGAGTTGTGGGGGTGGAACAGGGCCCTTGTCTCTTCCTCCTGGGTGGGGTATGCTTGACCTCTGAACTGTCCTGAGGTGAAGTACCCTCCCTCACCAGGCTCCACTCGCCACCCCAGTCCACCTCTCCCCCCTGCCCCAAGGTGAGGCTGGCTGGCAGTAGGCTGCTCTGATACAGAGTCTCTGCCCCCAAGCCCAGCTCACAGTCTGTGTCCTGGTGGATTATGGGTATTCTCTGGCTGAGCTCACCACAGCAGGAGTCTGAGTCTGCAGCGTGGTGCGCATACTGCACATTCACCGCATAGTCCTCGTTATAGCGCCCCCCTGTGGCCTGTTGGACCTTCATATCCTTGTAGAAGCAACAGGTCAGGCCCTCATAGCTCACCTGCTCTGACAGGTGCTTCCCAGGGTGGTAAAAGTTCTGCTCTGCCCCCCTGTGACAGCCACGCCCCGAGGAGGCCATAGGCCCCGCCCAGTCTGTGTTCTGCCTCTGATATCCCTGCTGACCTTTGCCCTCCGTGTTGGGAGGGAGAACCTCAAAACAGCAGCTACACGCCCCTGCTCCCCCCAGGCCATGCACCCCTCCTGTCTGCCCTCCCTTCCCCATGTCCACTGCGGCCGTGGCTCCCTCTAGAGGCCTGGCTGAGGTAGTGCTAGTGGTGCTGGTGTCCCTGGGTTGTTCCAGTGATGAGCGACTGCTGTAATTTGGCTCCAGACTACAGCTGGAGAGCTGGTCCCCTACACCGAACCCTGAGGCTCCAGGAGGAGGCTGTGGCTGCAGGCTGTAGCCGTCTTGGCCCCCCGAGGGAGCTGAGGTTAGGGAGTCCTCGGCTGTGGAGGGGCAGGCGGTAGAGGCCTCTGCAGAGGTGGCCCCTGGCTCCCCTTGTGACCCCCTACAGGGGCTCTTACTGCGGTAGACGTTGGGGTCGTAGTCAGAGCTCAGGGAGCTGCGGAAGGTGGAACAGGAGCCGTACACCCCCTGGTTACTGATCTCTGTACAGTCCAGCATAGAGTCACTGGATGAACAGTGGCACTGGCCTGAACTGCTGCTGCTGCTGTCGCTGCCCGGGCAGTCGGCCAGGTAACCGCTGCACACCGAGCGGTGGCCATGGTAACAGCCCAGGCCTGAGGCACCGCTCCCTGCCTCACCCATCCTAGAGCTGGTTACTGGGGCCATGTGTACCACCGTGGGGTAGAGCAGCCCCCCCTGGAAGGCCCTGCTGTGGTGGCCCTTGTGGGGCCCTGCGCCCCCACCCCCACCCCCTATGCCTGCTGCCGCCCGGGTCCCCTCACCCTGCTGGGGGAAGGTCAGACCCTGGAAGTAGTAGTGTTGGTACATGGTCTCGTACTGCGAGTAGCAGGTGGCCCGCGAGAAGCTGCGTCCATGGAACTTGGGCCTCTTGAAGGTGCCGTGGTGGGGCCCGGGCTGCTGGTACTGGGGGTAGGCGGTGGGATTGAAGCCTAGGCGCTGGTGCTCCAGGCCACAGTGGTGGGGGTTGAGAGAGTGGTCCAGGTGCAGGGTTGGGTGGGGGTGGTAGCCCCGGAGGAAGGCCCCGGCGTGGGCAGACTGGGGAGGGTACAGGCCCTGGGGGTTTGGGTGCTGGTCCACTGTGAGCACTGTGATAGGGTTACCATGTGGGTCCATGGAGGTGCGGGTGGGGTAGGCAGTCACCTGCTCAGAACGGTGCACCCTGCCAGGGTAGTGGACAGGCAGGACTACCCTCGGCTGCCGGCTGTAGACGTGGTTGCCTGGGTCCACGCAGACAGCGCTGGGGTTCCCCTTCTTTTGCTCTGAGAAGATAATAGGGGTGTAAGAGAGGGAGAGAGTTTGAAAGAAAGTCATTCAAAAGTTAGCTTTGTCACAGTTTCATGAAAAAGGTATTTTACATTGATTCAATGAATTGATTGGTCTCTTTTACTGTTTTAATGGTTTGTAGTCTTCCTATCAGATAGCTAACAGTGTGTCCCAAATGGCACCGTGTTCCCTATATAGTGCACTACTTTTGACCAGGGCCCATAGGGAATAGGGTGCCATTTGGGATGTAGCGAGTGTGTACCAACTCACCGATGATGTTGTGTCTGCAGTGAGGACAGGTGTGGTGCTGGAGGAGCCATGGATCCACACACTTCTTATGGAACCTGTGGGCACAGGGGATGACCCGCAGCTCCTGTAGAGGGGGAGGGAGAGGAGGAGGGGAAGAGGAGAGGGGAAGGGGAGGCAGAAGAGAGTGGAACAGAGGGAGAGAAGAAGAGGGGAAGTGGAGGAGAGGGGGAGAGGAACAAGGGGAGAGGGGGAGAGGAACAGAGGAACAGGGGGGAGAGGAGGAGAGGAACAGAGGAACAGGGGGAGAGAAACAGTGGAACAGGGGGAGAGGAGGAGAGGGGGAAAGGAACAGAAGAACAGGGGGAGAGGAACAGTGGAACAGAGGAACAGGGGGAGAGGAGGAGAGGAGGAGAGGAACAGGAGGAGAAGAGGAGAGGGGGAGAGGGACAGGGGAAGAGGAGGAGAGGGACAGGGGGAGAGCGGGAGAGAAGGAGTAGAGGAGAAGGGGGAGGGGAACAGGGGGAAAGGATGAGAGGGGGAGAGGGGAAAGTTAAGGATAGTAACGGCTTACAATATCTAAGGACATGATTGGTGTTTGATGGGTGAATGGCCAACAGCTGGCAGCAAGAAGGTTTCTCTTCTTCACATTATACAGCAACACTGAACATCTAGCCCTCTCTCCTTCCCTCCCTCCCTCCCTCCCTCCCCCCATGGCATGACTCCTCTTTTCATCCTCTATTCCAGACATCTTTCTTACATTATTGTTCATTCATTCGGCCTTCTATATCACTACTTCCTCTCTGCTGTCCTGTTGTGTGTTGTGTGTTGTGTTGTCAACCCCATGACCACATAAAGACACACTGACTGGCTGACTGGGTCCCCTGACAGCCCTCAGGCTGGCCAGTGATGAGCAATGCTGTTACAGTAAACCTTAAAATGTCCAAGATTAGGGACTAGAATACATATTTCTACAGACTCTTAACGATTAAGGTCTAGAATACATATTTCCACAGTGAGTTTTTACAATTAGGGTCTAGAATACATATTTAAAGAGTGAGTTTTCACAATTAGGGTCTAGAATACACTACCGTTCAAGTTTGGGGTCACTTAGAAATGTCCTTGTTTTCCGTTATAACATACATGAAATGAGTTGCAAAATGAATAGGAAATATAGTAAAGACGTTGACAACGTTATAAATAATGATTTTTAATTGAAATAATAATTCTGTCCAAACTTTGCTTTCGTCAAAGAATCCTCCATTTGCAGCAATTACAGCCTTGCAGACCTTTGGCATTCTAGTTGTCAATTTGTTGAGGTAATCTGAAGAGATTTCACCCCATGCTTCCTGAAGCACCTCCCTCAAATTGAATTGGCTTGATGGGCACTTCTTCTTACGTACCATACGGTCAAGCTGCTCCCACAACAGCTCAATAGGGTTGAGATCCGGTGACAGTGCTGGCCACTCCATTATAGACAGAATACCAGCTAACTGCTTCTTCCCTAAATAGTTCTTGCATAGTTTGGAGCTGTGCTTTGGGTCATTGTCCTGTTGTAGAAGGAAATTGGCTCCAATTATGCGCCGTCCACAGGGTATGGCATGGCGTTGCAAAATGGAGTGATAGCCTTCCTTCTTCAAGATCCCTTTTACCCTGTACAAATCTCCCACTTTACCCCCACCAAAGCACCCCCACACCATCACATTGCTTCCACCATGCAACAGATAGCATCAAGCACTCCTCCAGCATCTTTTCATTTGAGCTGCGTCTTTGTGATCCGAACACCTCAAACTTAGATTTGTCTGTCTATAACACTTTTATCCAATCTTCCTCTGTCCAGTGTCTGTGTTCTTTTGCCCATCTTAATCTTTTCTTTTTATTAGCCAGTCTGAGATATGGCTTTTTCTTTGCAACTCTGCCCTAGAAGGCCAGCATCCCGGAGTCGCCTCTTCACTGTTGACATTGAGACTGGTGTTTTGGGGGTACTATTTAATGAAGCTGCCAGTTGAAGACTTGTGAGGCGTCTGTTTCTCAAACTAGACACTCTAATGTACTTGTCCTCTTGCTCAGTTGTGCACCGAGGACTCCCACTCCTCTTTCTATTCTGGTTAGAGCCAGTTTGCGCTGTTCTGTGAAGGGAGTAGTACACATTGTTGTAAGAGATCTTCACTTTCTTGGCAATTTCTCACATGGAATAGCCCTCATTTCTCAGAACAAGAATAGACTGACGAGTTTCAGAAGACATTTCTTTGTTTCTGGCCATTTTGAGCCTGTAATCGAACCCACAAATG
>CM042402.1:5949755-6064755 GCA_023634145.1 Thymallus thymallus | reverse complement strand
GGCAATTTAACATCTCTCCCTCTGCTTGTGTTATTTTACCATGCAAGAGAGTCAATATAGACCAGGCTCTCAAAGGGCTAACACTACTAGCAATGAGGTCAATGTCATAATACAGTTATGCTGTAAGTAAAGTATATACACTAGTATACTGTTGCTACCTCAGTTTAACCAAGACACATGAACTAAATAACAAACTGGGATGTGTATAGAACAGATATTCTCAACCACTCTTGATGTCATTATGGAAATCCAATAAAATGCTTCTCCATTATCAAAAACTAACACGTTTAACTCAGCATTAAAGCCTTTTGATCATAAAAGCCATAATAGTTGGTAGATAGATCATAGGAAGAAAAATATGTCAAAAACATTAACTTAATAACCCTCCCTCGCTCCTAATTTCACCCGTAGGACATTAACTCTCTAACTCTCTTTAACTCCTCCTCCCTACCCCTTGGCCGTGTCTGTGTCGATTGGGCAGCTGCAACTAGAAACCCTGTCAGGGGAATTTGACCTCGAGGGCCACGCTGCCTTTCATGTGGTCCCCTCAAAAGCCTTTTATCGCTGTGAGTCTCTGCTACATTGCTGCTGCTGCTTACAGCCTGGAGGCCTGAAGACAGAGAAACATGCATGTCCAGGCCTGGTGCTGTGAGCCTGGCTAAATACCACAGGAGAATTCTTCTCTCTCTCTGACAAAGCTGCTGCTACCTCTGCTGCCGCACCAGTGGAGGGTGGAGGAAAGACTTTTGTATTACAGGCAGGAAGAGAGCGTCTCTCTCTCTCTCTCTCTCTCTCTCTCTCGTAAAAAGTAGTAAACTATATAAGGAATAGAGTTCCATTTTGGGACGGGTCCTTAGACTAGACTCAAAGCCCCTAACTGTTGAAGTAGCCTGCTTCATCCACATTGGTTTGAACAGAAATAACTAAAGAAAGAAAGAAAGGCTATTGTTGGGTAAATACACAAGCTTCTTGTCATAGCAGGGCATGTCTCAGGCGTGTCTCAGTCAGTTCACAGTGGTTAGGAAATAAAGTATTTCAAAAGAGAAGAATTTGGTGTTTGAATGGAGAGGAATCTGTTTTCAGCCTTAGCTACTCTGTTTTCTTCATTGAATTCCAACAGAATGAGTGGAATGTGAGTGTGTGTGTGTGTGTGTGTCAACAACAGGTGTGGACTAACAGGGAAATGCTTACTTACGGGCCCTTCCCACAATGCAGAGAGAAATAGAATAGAGAAATAATAGAAAAGTAAACCACGTAATAATAAAAGTAATAATAGATACACAATGAGTAACAAGAACTTGTCTATATACAAGGGTTACCAGTACCGAGTCAATGTGCAGGGTTACGAGGTAATTGAGGTAGATATGTACATATAACTAGGAATAAAATGACAGATAGTAAACAGTAGCAGCAGTGTACGAGATGAGTCAAAAAAGTTCCTCTGACATCGTCTGGTATAGAGGTCCTGGATGGCAGGGAGCTCGACCCCAGTGATGTACTGGGCCGTACGCACTACCCTCTGTAGCGCCTTGAGGTCGGATGCCAAGCAGTTGCCGTACCAAGAGGTGATGCAACCAGTCAAGATGCTCTGAGGGCCCATGACAAATCTTTTCAGTCTCCTGATGGGGAAAAGGCATTGCCGTGCCTTCTTCACGACTGTGTTGGTGTGTTTGGACCATGATAGATCCTTAGTGACGTGGACACAGAGGAACTTGAAGTTCTGGACCCGCTCTACTACAGCCCCGTCGATGAGAAAGGGGGCGTGCCCGGCTCTCCATTTCCTGTAGTCCACAATCAACTCCTTTTTCATGCTGAAGTTCACTGTTGTGTTGTCAGCAAACTCAATGATGGTGTTGAAGTCGTGCGCGGCCACGCAGTCGTGGGTGAACATGGAGTACAGGGGGGGACTAAGCATGCACCCGAGGGGCCCCTGTGTTGAAGGTCAGCGCGGCAGATGTGTTGTTGCCTCCACTCACCACCTGGGAGCGGCTCGTCAAGAAGTCCAGGATCTAGTTGCAGAGGGAAGTGTTCAGTCCCAGGGTCCTGAGCTGTAGTCAATGAACAGCATTCTCACATAGCTGTTCCTTTTGTCCAAGTAGAAAAGGGCAGTGTGGAGTGCAATAGAGATTGCGTCATCTGTGGATCTGTTAGGATGCGATGTGAATTGGAGTGGGTCCAGGGTGTCTGGGATGATGGTGTTGATGTGAGCCATGACCAGCCTTTCAAAGCATTTCATGGCTACAGATATGAGTGCTACGGGGCGATAAACATTTAGGTTACCTTGGCGTTCTTGGGCACACCACAGGGACTATGGTGGAAACATGTAGGTATTATAGACTGGGTCAGGGAGAGGTTGAAGATGTCAGTAAAAACACTGGACTTAGCGGGATTTCTTCTGGGTAATCATCTGGGTAAGAGTCTCGCTCCTTGAAAACAGCAGCTCTAGCCTTTAGCACAGTGCGGATGTTGTCTGCAATCCATGGCTTCTGGTTGGGATATGTACATACGGTCACTGTGGGGATGGCGTCGTTGATGCACTTATTAATGAAGCCGTTGACTGATGTGGTGTACTCCTCAATGCTATTCCAGTTTGTGCTAGCGAAACATTCCAGCGCCGTTCTTGATTGGAGACTTGGAATGTGAGTGCTCAATGGGTGTATGGAAACCGTGTGTGTGTATGTATGTATGCACAGTTGCAGTCGGAAGTTTACAAATACATTTAAACTCAGTTTTTCACAATTCCTGACATTTAATCCTAGTAAAACCTCCCTGTCTTAGGTCAGTTAGGATCACCACTTTATTATAAGAATGTGAAATGAGAGAATTATTTATTTCAACTTGTATTTCTTTCATCACATTCCCAGTGGATCAGAAGTTTACTTACACTCAATTAGTATTTGGTAGCATTGTCTTTAAAATGTTTAACTTAAACGTTTCGGGTAGCCTTCCACAAGCTTCCCACAATAAGTTGAGGGAATTTTGACCCATTCCTCCTGACAGAACTAGTGTTACTGAGGTTTGTAGGCCTCCTTGCTCGCACACACTTTTTCAGTTCTGTCCACAAATTTTCTATAGGATTGAGGTCAGTGCTTTGTAATGGGCACTCCAATACCTTGACTTTTGTGATGGCTTGGTTGTGGTAAGGCCTCTTACTCCCACCTAGGGGAGGAGAGAGGCACACAACCAAGTCATCACACCCTAACTAGGGTGATTATCATCCCCAATCAGAGACAGCTGTCTAGCGTTGTCTCTGATTGGGGATAGTATATAGGACCCACACATTTCCACCTGTGTGTGGATCATTGTTCGTTTGTCTGTCTGCACTGCCAGCAGCTTTCAAAAGTAAGTCACCGTGTTTTTGTTATAGTTATATTTTTTCACTCTCCTTTTTATTTGTTTAATGCCTCGTGAGAACATCTCATTTCAAATAAAAAGGATGACACTTCACCAGCGCTCCGTCTATCGTCCCTTATATCCGACGCACCGTGACAGAATGATCCACCACCCTGGGACGCAACGGGGGATAACTTTAGGAGATATCCTCCTCGGTATGGGAAAAATTACCGAGGAGGAACACTCTTATTATCGCTCGGTGGAGGAAGGCTGGGGTCCGGAGCAGCCTAGGCGCCGGAGACGGAGGACACGTCACCGGGCTAGAGTTGAGGACCAGCCTGGAGCCCAGAAAACCCCTCAAACTGATTTTGGGGGGGGGCTATGGGGGTGGTCGGGGATCGAGGGAGAAGAGCCCCGACCACTGCACTCGTGGGGGTTCCAGGAGGAGCCCCTACAGCCATGGGAGCGGGAGTACATAGAGGAGTCGGAGGAAGACGACGACGATGTGCTTCTGTTCCCTCACTCGTGGGGGTTCCCGGAAGAACCCTCACAGGATGGGGATTGGCGGTGGAGTAGGCACGACAGGGACAGTCGTGCTCCAGCGCCAGTTCCAGAGTCGGAGGAGGAGGAGACCGACTCAGCGCACCAAACCATCGGTGCGCAACACTAGCCCGGTGCGACCCGTACCAGCTAAACGCACCCAGCCAACGGTGCGTTTCCCCAGCCCGGTACGGCCCGCGCCTGCTCCGGGCACCAGCCAAACGGTGCGTTTTCCCAGCCCGGCGCGACCCGTGCCAGCTAAACGCAACAACCCAACAGTGCGTTTCCCCAGCCCGGCGCGACCCGTGCCAGCTAAACGCAACAACCCAACAGTGCGTTTCCCCAGCCCGGCGCGACCCGTGCCAGCGCCTCGCATCAGATCACTGGTGCATTTCCCCAGTCCTGTACGCCCCGTGCCTACTCCTCGCACGGAGGCTACAACGACGGTCGCCAGCACAGCTCTGTGGTTGGAGACCATCTCTGCGTCGGTGCCCAGAGTGGGCACGACGTTCAGCCCCGCTGTGGAGCAGGAGCTTCATAGCGTGTCGGTGCCCAGTCTGGGGCCGACAGCCAGCCCAACCACAGGGCTGGAAACCCTCTCTGCGTCGGTGCCCAAGGTGGGCACGACGTTCAGCCCCGCTGTGGAGCAGGAGCTCCATAGCACGTCGGTGCCCAGTGTGGGGCCGACAGCCAGCCCAACCAGAGGGCTGGAAACCCTCTCTGCGTCGGTGCCCAGGGTGGGCACGACGTTCAGCCCCGCTGTGGAGCAGGAGCTCCATAGCACGTCGGTGCCCAGTGTGGGCCGACAGCCAGCCCAACCAGAGGGCTGGAAACCATCTCTGCGTCGGTGCCCAGGGTGGGCACGACGTTCAGCCCCGCTGTGGAGCAGGAGCTCCATAGCGCGTCGGTGCCCAGTGTGGGGCCGACAGCCAGCCCAACCAGAGGGCTGGAAACCATCTCTGCGTCGGTGCCCAGGGTGGGCACGACAGCCAGCCCAACCACAGGGCTGGAAACCCTCTCCGCGTCGGTGCCCAGGGTGGGCACGACGTTCAGCCCCACCAGAGGGTTGGGAACCATCTCTGCGTCGGTGCCCAGGGTGGGCACGACGTTCAGTCCCGCTGTGGAGCAGGAGCTCCATAGCGTGTCGGTGCCCAGTCTGGGGCCGACAGCCAGACCAGCTGCAAGGCTGAAGACCATCTCTGCGTCGGTGCCCAGGGTGGGCACGACGTTCAGTCCCGCTGTGGAGCAGGAGCTCCATAGCGTGTCGGTGCCCAGTCTGGGGCCGACAGCCAGACCAGCTGCAGGGCTGAAGACCACCTCTGCGTCGGTGCCCAGGGTGGGCACGGCATCCAGCCTGAGGTCTCCGGAGAAGGTCAGCAGCCCGAGGCCTCCTGTGACGATCAGTAGCCCGAGGCCTCCTGTAAAGGTCAGCAGCCTGATGCCTCCTGTGAAGGTCAGCAGCCCGAGAACTCCGGAGAAGGTCAGCAGCCCGAGACCTCCGGAGAAGGTCAACAGCCCGAAGCCTCCAGAGAAGGTCAGCAGCCCGAGGCCTCCAGAGAAGGTCAGCAGCCCGAGGCCTCCAGTGAAGGTCAGCAGCCCGAGGCCTCCAGAGAAGGTCAGCAGCCCGAGGCCTCCAGTGAAGGTCAGCGCCACGCCACCTCCAGCGAAGGTCAGCGCCACGCCACCTCCAGCGAAGGTCAGCGTTCCGCCACCTCCAGCGAAGGTCAGCGTTCCGGAGCCTCCAGCCACAGCTCAAGGCCTGGAGCCTCCTCCACCGGTGCCCAGTCCGGGGCCGGTCGTCTACGTCGCTCCAGTGCCGGAGCAGTCCGCTCCACCGGTGCCCAGTCCGGGGCCGGTCGTCTGCGCCGCTCCAGTGCCGGAGCAGTCCGCTCCACCGGTGCCCAGTCCGGGGCCGGTCGTCTACGTCGCTCCAGTGCCGGAGCAGCCCGCTCCACCGGTGCCCAGTCCGGGGCCGGTCATCTACGTAGCTCCAGTGCCGGAGCAGTCCGCTCCACCGGTGCCCAGTCCGGGGCCGGTCATCTACGTAGCTCCAGTGACGGAGCAGTCAGCTCCACCGGTGCCCAGTCCGGGGCCGGTGGTCAGCCCCTCTCCAGGGTCGAGGGCTCCCACACCAGGGTCCAGACAGGACTTGGTAAATGGCGGGAGTACTGAGAGGGGAACCATCGCGCTGGGGTCCGGACTGGACCGGGCGTGCAACAGAGAGGTAGGAGAGAAGCTACTCTCAGAGCTTGCGCCACGCCCGGAACCAGAACCGGAGCCTCCACCAGCAACCATCTCAGTACCCCGCCATGTCCCCCCTAGTTTTTTGGACATTTTTTTAGTTTTTTGTCCTTTCAGGAGAGGGGGGATTTATGGTGCGATCGGGAGTCCGCACCTTGGGGGGGGGGTACTGTGATGGCTTGGTTGTGGTAAGGCCTCTTACTCCCACCTAGGGGAGGAGAGAGGCACACAACCAAGTCATCACACCCTAACTAGGGTGATTATCATCCCCAATCAGAGACAGCTGTCTAGCGTTGTCTCTGATTGGGGATAGTATATAGGACCCACACATTTCCACCTGTGTGTGGATCATTGTTCGTTTGTCTGTCTGCACTGCCAGCAGCTTTCAAAAGTAAGTCACCGTGTTTTTGTTATAGTTATATTTTTTCACTCTCCTTTTTATTTGTTTAATGCCTCGTGAGAACATCTCATTTCAAATAAAAAGGATGACACTTCACCAGCGCTCCGTCTATCGTCCCTTATATCCGACGCACCGTGACAACTTTGTTGTCCTTAAGCCATTTTGCCACAACTTTGGAAGTATGCTTGGGGTCATTGTCCATTTGGAAGACCCATTTGCAACCAAGCTTTAACTTCCTGACTGATGTCTTGAGATGTTGCTTCAATATATCCACATCATTTTCTTTACATTTGTATGTATGTATGTATGTATGTATGTATGTATGTATGTATGTATGTATGTATGTATGTATGTATGTATGTATGTATGTATGTATGTATGTATGTATGTATGTGTACTGACCTGATCGATGGCATCAGGGTTTTCCGACACGTCAAATATGACAGCCGTCGCTCCTCTCTGAACCGCTCGCTTTGCCTGCAGGAAATACAGAGAGAAAAACAGCCATTAGAGAGACACAGAGAGAACAACAGCCATTAGAGAGACACAGAGAGAACAACAGCCATTAGAGAGACACAGAGAGAACAACAGCCATTAGAGAGACACAGAGAGAACAACAGCCATTAGAGAGACACAGAGAGAACAACAGCCATTAGAGAGACACAGAGAGAACAACAGCCATTAGAGAGACACAGAGAGAACAACATCCATTAGAGAGACACAGAGAGAACAACATCCATTAGAGAGACACAGAGAGAACAACAGCCATTAGAGAGACACAGAGAGAACAACAGCCATTAGAGAGACACAGAGAGAACAACATCCATTATAGAGACACAGAGAGAACAACAGCCATTAGAGAGACACAGAGAGAACAACAGCCATTAGAGAGAGACAGAGAGAACAACAGCCATTAGAGAGACACAGAGAGAACAACAGCCATTAGAGAGACACAGAGAGAACAACAGCCATTAGAGAGACACAGAGAGAACAACATCCATTAGAGAGACACAGAGAGAACAACATCTATTATAGAGACACAGAGAGAACAACAGCCATTAGAGACACTCTTAGGCTTCATTTTGGGCTTAATAATGTCGTCCACTAATTGCTCTTTTGATCAATCACATCAGATCATTCACATCAGATATTTTTTAGAGCTGATCTGATTGCTCAAAAGCCAATTATTGAAAAAAATATCAGAAATGGGCTGCCTGTCTAAACGCAGCCAGAGAGAACAACAACCATTAGAGACACACAGAGACCTGTAGTTTGAACACATATCAACTCCAACTTAGTTCATTTGAAGCCAATCTTGAAACAATAACTTTGCAGTAGCCAGGTAAGGTCAACAGGGGTTAGTTTGTTTTAGTAAGGTTAAGGCTAACTCGGTGGTAAAGTAATACATTTAACCAGTTTGTTTAAAATCTATCCCCCAACACCTTGCTCTCACTCCCAGCCACCAGAGGGGGTTGTGTGACTTTGAATGGCCTGACAACAGCATACAGCTAGGAAAGGGGGATTCTAGTCAGTTATACAACTGAATGCATCTTCAGAGAGGTGCGATGGGCTGCCTTAATAGGCACCCAGGGAATCAGTGGGTTAACTGCCTTGCTCAGCAGCAGAACAACAGAGTTCTATCTTGTCAGCTCTGGGACTCGATCCAGCAACCTTTCGGTTACTGGTCCAACGCTCTAACCACTAGGATACCTGCTGCCCTGAAAGAGCGAGAGAGCGTCAGCTCCCAGTCCATTTAGAGATGAACAACTTGATGATAACATTGGAAGGATGAGGTCCTCAAATACATGATGTCACTAGAGAAAGACCTGCGTCCCAAATAACAGCCTATTCCCTATAAAGTGCTCTACTTTTCATCAGGGCCCATAGGGCTCTGGTCAAAAGTATTTAAGTTTAAAGGGAATAGGGGGCATTAAGGACGCCCTTAAAGCTACATCTGATTCATATTACACTTAGTAGTATTTTACAGTATATAGACTATACATACAGTGGGGAGAACAAGTATTTGATACACTGCCGATTTTGCAGGTTTTCCCACTTACAAAGCATGTAGAAGTCTGTAATTTTTATCATAGGTACACTTCAACTGTGAGTGACGGAATCTAAAACAAAAATCCAGAAAATCACATTGTATGATTTTTAAGTAATTCATTTGCAATGTATTGCATGACATAAGTATTTGATACATCAGAAACTTAATATTTGGTACAGAAACATTTGTTTGCAATTACAGAGATCATACGTTTCCTGTAGTTCTTGACCAGGTTTTCACACACTGCAGCAGGGATTTTGGCCCACTCCTCCATACAGATCCTTCAGGTTTCGGGGCTGTCGCTGGGCAATACGGACTTTCAGCTCCCTCCAAAGATTTTCTATTGGGTTCAGGTCTGGAGACTGGCTAGGCCACTCCAGGACCTTGAGATGCTTCTTACGGAGCCCTGGCTGTGTGTTTCGGGTCGTTGTCATGCTGGAAGACCCAGCCACGAGGGAAGGAGGTTGTTGGCCAAGATCTCGCGATACATGGCCCCATCCATCCTCCCCTCAATACGGTGCAGTCGTCCTGTCCCCTTTGCAGAAAAGCATCCCCAAATAATTATGTTTCCACCTCCATGCTTCACGGTTGGGATGGTGTTCTTGGGGTTGTACTCATCCTTCTTCTTCCTCCAAACACGGCGAGTGGAGTTTAGACCTTAAAGCTCTATTTTTGTCTCATCAGACCACATGACCTTCTCCCATTCCTCCTCTGGATCATCCAGATGGTCATTGGCAAACTTCAGACGGGCCTGGACATGCGCTGGCTTGAGCAGGGGGACCTTGCGTGCGCTGCAGGATTTTAATCCATGACGGCGTAGTGTGTTACTAATGGTTTTCTTTGAGACTGTTGTCCCAGCTCTCTTCAGGTCATTGACCAGGTCCTGCCGTGTAGTTCTGGGCTGATCCCTCACCTTCCTCATGATCATTGATGCCCCACGAGGTGAGATCTTGCATGGTGCCCCAGACCGAGGGAGATTGACCGTCATCTTGAACTTCTTCCATTTTCTAATAATTGCGCCAACAGTTGTTGCCTTCTCACCAAGCTGCTTGCCTATTGTCCTGTAGCCCATCCCAGCCTTGTGCAGGTCTACAATTTTATCCCTGATGTCCTTACACAGCTCTCTGGTCTTGGCCATTGTGGAGAGGTTGGAGTCTGTTTGATTGAGTGTGTGGACAAGTGTCTTTTATACAGGTAACGAGTTCAAACAGGTGCAGTTAATACAGGTATTGAGTGGAGAACAGGAGGGCTTCTTAAAGAAAAACTAACAGGTCTGTGAGAGCCGGAATTCTTACTGGTTGGTAGGTGATCAAATACTTATGTCATGCAATAAAACGCAAATTAATTATTTAAAAATCATACAATGTGATTTTCTGGATTTTTGTTTTAGATTCCGTCTCTCACAGTTGAAGTGTACCTATGATAAAAATGACAGACTTCTACATGCTTTGTAAGTGGGAACACCTGCAAAATCGGCAGTGTATCAAATACTTGTTCTCCCCACTGTATATCGCATTAAAATCTCAGACATTTCACATAATGATAAATACCATTAAAGTTGGTGACAGACAGTTATGAAACCTGCATTTCAATGTCAGTGGTTTGAATTCTAATACCAACTGCCAAAAAGATCGTCAGAGATCCTTTAATATGAGGAGTAGAGGGGGGAGTAGTGTAACCGTCTGCTACAGACGCAGTGTTTTGATGGTGTTTCTGCTTGAGGCAAGAGATAAGGCAAACGTTTGAATCGACAGAACACAGAATATCTCTTCACTCAATCCAAATTGGTTTCCCCTCAGTCAGGGCAAAACTTTATCTTAACTCTACTTTCCCCAACCGACCATTCAACTTCCATTCTGTCTGGTTGATTCATGGTGCCCCATTTAGCAGCGTTTTGAAGTCTTAACTAAAAGAGCAGTCAGGATCACATCCTGGTATTATCATGGAGCCCTGTTGGCTCCGTGCCAGATAGCATCCAATCAGCACTCTTCATTTAACTAGGGAAATCAGATCATCGTGACAGAGTACAGGGCTGTGGCTCTGTTGTCGAGTGGCTGAAAAGTGTCTTAGCTGAGCTCGAGTCTACAGGCACTTGAGAGAGAGAGAGAGAGCGAGAGAGAGAGAGAAAGAGAAGAGGGGGGAGAGAGAGAGAAAGAAAGAAAGAAAGAAAGAAAGAAAGAAAGAAAGAAAGAAAGAAAGAAAGAAAGAAAGAAAGAAAGAAAGAAAGAAAGAAAGAAAGAAAGAAAGAAAGAAAGAAAGAAAGAGAGATCCGAGGTAGCATTTAGCAATTTGTGGTAGCATTGAGCAACTAAAACAAAACAGGCTTTTCTGATCTACACTTTAACAGGAAAAAGGGAGAGAATTAGCTGTACATTTCGACAGGGTTTACAAGTCTTTTAAACGTGGGTGCTACGCCGCACTTCGACAGGGTTTACAAGTCTTTTAAACGTGGGTGCTACGCCGCACTTCGACAGGGTTTACAAGTCTTTTAAACGTGGGTGCTACGCCGCACTTCGACAGAGTTTACAAGTCTTTTAAACGTGGGTGCTACGCCTCGCTTCGACAGGGTTTACAAGTCTTTTAAAAGTGGGTATTACGACTCACTTCGACAGGGTTTACAAGTCTTTTAAATGTGGGTGCTACGCCTCACTTCGAAAGGGTTTATACGTCTTTTAAACATGGGTGCTACGCCTCACCATCAAATTAGACTTATATTAGGTCCTACTAAACAACCAACTTTACATTGTTTACCCTCTCAGGAAATAGGCCTACCCGTGTTTGTTTGTGTGTGTATGTATGTGTGTCTGTCTGTGAGAGAGAGAAAGCTTGGGTCATTGTCCTGTGTAGCTCAGTTGGTAAAGCATGTGCTTGCAATGCCAGGGTTGTGGGTTTTATTCCCATAGGGGACTAGTATGAAAATATATGTAAGTCGCTCTGGATAAGAACATCTGCTAAATGATGTACCATCGTGGACAAAGGTTTTGAGAATGACACAAGTATTGGTCTCCACAAAGTTTGCTGCCTCAGTGTTATTGATGGCAATTTGCATATACTCCAGAATGTCATGAAGAGTGATCAGATGAACTGCAATTAATTGCAAAGTCCCTCTTTGCCATGAAAATGAACTTAATCCCCCAAAAACATTTCCACTGCATTTCAGCCCTGCCACAAAAGGACCAGCTGCCATCATGTCAGTGATTGTCTCGTTAACACAGGTGAGAGTGTTGATGGTTCACTGTGAATCAACAACAAACGGACTCACAGGGTAGATCGGGATGAATGATTCACTAACGGTTCACTGTGAATTAACAACAAACGGACTCACAGGGTAGATTGGGATGAATGATTCACTAACGGTTCACTGTGAATCAACAACAAAGTAGTACTATGTTCCACATATGGAATTCTGCAATATACACAGCCTAAGGAGTTGATTCTAATGGGGTTCAATTGAACTCCTTGGATTGTCCTTTCTTTTGTCAACAGTCTTGTACAATTTACTGTTGTAAACCCAACACTTTTCATCTTCCAAACTTCTAAAAAGTCTCTTTCTGTTCTCACACAATTTCCCTCTCATTCAGTTTTAGCTCTCCGTTGCCAAGCTCTGGCTGTAGCCCATTTAATTCAGCCCCTTTGATGTTAGCTTTTCACGTTAATAATTAATAGTTCTTGGTAAGACGTTTAAGAAGAAAGAGATCCCTGCTAAAGAATCTCCATTTGGGAAGGTGCTGCAGTGTAGGGACTTGCCTGCCTGCCTGCCTGCCTGACGACAACAAAAATGTACCTACAGGCAAGCTCAGCTCCCTCTCTTCAAGTTGAGAGGAAGGATAAAGGATGGAGTCGTTTACATCTTCTACAAACTATTTCCTCTCAGTAGAACAGAAGTGTGGTCTAGTCCCTTTAAAGAAAGACAAGCCATTACAATACTCCAGGACTCCATATATCTTGTCACAATATAACATATAGGCTACATTCTACTCTTTCTATGTTCATGGGTTTCTTTGGAGAAGAAAGCATAATATACTGTGGTGTTGTTCATGTAAAACATTAGGCAAAAAAATAAGATTGTTCTGATCAGTAATTATGTTTGCTTCATTGATTTAAATAGGCTTTGGAACTGCTCTGGAATGTCAAGTAAGCTACTAAGTAGTAATGCTACTAGTAATGCTACTAGATAGCAATGCTACTAGATAGTAATGCTACTAGATAGTAATGCTACTAGATATCAATGCTACTAGATATCAATGCTACTAAATAGTAATGCTACTAGATAGCAATGCTACTAGATAGTAATGCTACTAAATAGTAATGCTACTAGATAGTAATGCTACTAGATAGTAATGCTACTAAATAGTAATGCTACTAAATAGTAATGCTACTAAATAGTAATGCTACTAGATCTACTAGATAGATATAATGCAACTAAATAATAATGCTACTAAATAGTAATGCTACTAAATAGTATTGCTACTAAATAGTAATGCTACTAGATAGCAATGCTACTAGATAGTAATGCTACTAGATAGTATTGCAACTAAATAGTAATGCTACTAGATAGCAATGCTACTAGATAGTAATGCTACTAGATAGTAATGCTACTAAATAGTAATGCTACTAGATCTACTAGATAGATATAATGCAACTAAATAATAATGCTACTAAATAGTAATGCTCCTAGATAGTAATGCTACTAAATAGTAATGCTACTAGATAGTAATGCTACTAGATAGTAATGCTACTAGATAGTAATGCTACTAAATAGTATTGCTACTAGATAGTAATGCTACTAAATAGTATTGCTACTAGATAGCAATGCTACTAGATAGTAACGTGAGTCTCAATAATAACACGCAGGAAGCAGGATATGGCCTAGTCTTTGTGTTCGTAAAAAGTGCCAAGGGGAACTGAGATAACAATGTAAGTAGCCTCCAAGGGCTCTATTCAATCCGCATCGTGGAAGTTCAACTTTACAGCCTGATTGAAATTTAAAGGCAATGTTCCCGCTTTAACGGATACTGCATTCACGGTAAACGCTGCATGTGTCGGTTCAGAAACTCTACAACTCTAGCTGTCTGTCTGCCATGCAGAAGACCTGTCTGTCTGTCCATAAACACTGACTCTTAATCAGAGCTAGTCCGCATCTCAAATAGCACCCTATTCTACACAGTGCACTACTTATGATCAGAGCCCTATGTTTGCCTATGCTATTTGGAACACAGCCACTGACTTGAAGCCAGAGCTACAGTGTGCAGCCCAGCCTCTGGCTCAATGGAGTTGGCTCTGAGCACGAGAAAGAGGGTACAATCCAACCCAAGTAGACAGAAACCACAGCCTACAGAAGGGAGAGGAGAGCAGGAGAGCCTAGCATCTAGACACAGGACACAGAGGAAGAGGAGGGTTAGGTTAAGGACAGGTTAGTACGTCTGCCAACTTGTAAGATTTCAGGGAAAGAAGATTTCCCATGCAGTCTGAAAAAGGGACTTTTGTTAGGATAGACACCAGCATGAACACTTGGTCCAACTGTTGCATACAGTACTTAGAATGTGTGTGTGTAATCTGTTCAGTTTTATCTTTCACACGAAAACGCATGCACACGCACACACACACGCAGTACATGCACATAAACAGGTGGCCAAGTGCACACAGTTACAAGCGTGAAAAGGGCTGTAAACACCTGTAACGTGCACTTAGCTTAGCTCTCTCTCTCTCTCTCTCTCTCTCTCTCTCTCTCTCTCTCTCTCTCTCTCTCTCTCTCTCTCTCTCTCTCTCTCTCTCTCTCTCTCTCTCTCTCTCTCTCTCTCTCTCTCTCTCTCTCTCTCTCTCTCTCTCTCTCTCTCTCTCTCTCTCTCTCTCTCATCTCTCTCTCTCTCTCTCTCTCTCTCTCTCTCTCTCTCTCTCTCTCTCTCTCTCTCTCTCTCTCTCTCTCTCTCTCTCTCTCTCTCTCTCTCTCTCTCTCTCTCTCTCTCTCATCTCTCTCTCTCTCTCTCTCTCTCTCTCTCTCTCTCTCTAATTTAAGGGGCTTTATTGACATGGGAAACCTATGTTTACATTGCCAAAGCAGGTGAAGTAGATAACAAAAGTGAAATAAACAAATAATTAACCATAAACACTCAACTCAAATGAACAGTAAACATTACACTCACATAAGTTCCAAAAGAATAAGAAATGTCATATTATGTCTATATACAGTGTTGTAATAATGTGCAAATATTTAAAATAAATAAACATAAATATAGGTTGTATTTACAATGGTGTTTTTTCTTCACTGGTTTCCCTTTTCTTGTGGCAACAGGTCACAAATATTGCTGCTGAGATGGGACCACTGTGGCATTTCACCCAAAATTGGGTTTGTTTTCAAATTCTTTGTGAGTCTGTGTAATCTGAGGGAAATATGTCTCTCTAATATGGTCATACATTTGGCAGGAGGTTAGGAAGTGCAGCTCCGTTTCCACCTCATTTTGTGGGCAGTGTGCACATAGCCGGTCTTCTCTTGAGAGCCAGGTCGGCCTATGGCGGCCTATCTCAATAGCAAGGCTATGCTCACTGAGTCTGTACATAGTCAAAACTTTCCTTAAGTTTGGGTCAGTCACAGTGGTCAGGTATTCTGCCACTGTGTACTCTCTGTTTAGGGCCAAATAGCATTCTAGTTGCTACATTCTTTCCAATGTGTCAAGTAATTATCTTTTTGTTTTCTCATGATTTGGTTGGGTCTAAATGTGTTGCTGTCCTGGGGCTCTGTGGGGTCTCTTTGTGTTTGTGAACAAAGCCCCAGGACCAGGTTGCTTAGGGGACTCTTCTCCAGGTTCATCTCTCTGTAGGTGATGGCTTTGTTATGGAAGGTTTGGGGATCGCTTCCTTTCAGGGATTTTGATAATTAGCGGGTATCGGCCTAATTCTGCTCTGCATACATTATTTGGTGTTTTACGTTGTACACTGAGGATATCTTTGCAGGATTCTGCATGCAGAGTCTCAATTTGGTGTTTGTCCCATTTTGTGAATTCTTGGTTGGTGAGCGGAACCCCAGACCTCACAACCATAAAGGGCAATGTGTTTTATAACTGATTCAAGTATTTTTAGCCAGTTCCTAATTGGTATGTCGAATTTTATGTTCCTTTTGATGGCATAGGAGGCCTCTCTCTCTCTCTCACTCTCTCTCTCTCTCTCATCTCTCTCTCTCTCTCTCTCTCTCTCTCTCTCTCTCTCTCTCTCTCTCTCTCTCTCCTCTCTCTCTCTCTCTCTCTCTCTCTCTCTCTCTCTCTCTCCTCTCTCTCTCTCTCACTCTCTCTCTCTCACTCTCACTCTCACTCTCACTCTCACTCTCACTCTCACTCCTCACTCACTCTCACTCACTCTCCTTCCCTCGCTTTCTCTATCCTTCTCGCTCTCCCTCTCTCGCTCCCCTCTCTCTCTCTCTCCTTCCCCTCTCCCATCCATCTCACACTCCATCTCACACTCCCTCCCTCTCTCCCTCTCTCACTCCCCTTCCTTCTCTCCCTCCTTCTCTCCCTCCTCTCTCTCCTTCCCCCTCCTCTTTCCCTCACTACCCTTCCCACTCCTTCTCTTTCCCTCCCCCTCCTTCTCCTTCTCTCTCGCACTCTCTATCTCTGCTATCCCACTCTCTTTCCCTCCCTCTCCCCCTCTCCCACCCTCTCCCTCTCTCTCTGATCTCCCTCCCCTCACTGCTATAATTAAGTGAATTAAGTCTTCAGAAGGCTCTCCTCCCTCCCCTCTCCCCCTCTCCCCACTGCTATAATTAAGTGAATTAAGTCCTCCGAAGGCTCTCCTCTCCTCTGCTGTTATACAGTCATTTATTGTAGCCTCCTGGCTTCCCCTGCTGTTATACAGTCATTTCTTGTAGCCTCCTGGCTTCGCCTGCTGTTATACAGTCATTTCATGTAGCCTCCTGGCTTCGCCTGCTGTTATACAGTCATTTCATGTAGCCTCCTGGCTTCGCCTGCTGTTATACAGTCATTTCATGTAGCCTCCTGGCTTCGCCTGCTGTTATACAGTCATTTCATGTAGCCTCCTGGCTTCGCCTGCTGTTATACAGTCATTTCATGTAGCCTCCTGGCTTCGCCTGCTGTTATACAGTCATTTCATGTAGCCTCCTGGCTTCCCATGCTGTTATACAGTCATTTCTTGTAGCCTCCTGGCTTCCCCTCCCTTTATTAAAAGATAAAAGAAAATACTTTTCTCCCATGGATTTTCTTATATGTTCAGCTTTGTTCCCCCCTCCTTTCTTTTCATAGTGTGGTCATTATTTACATGATGCTCAAATTAAATTAAACATTTCAACAACGTCACTATGATTAAAAGCTACGCATTCTGAAGACTAAATGAAAATTAATGTGAAACCTTTCTCCCATGAAGTTCTGTTCTCAGAATGACAATCCATCCAACACATGCATATATGCAGACATGTTTAGCAATGGCATTTAAAACCAATTTAACAACTTTGTACACCATAATATGACCATAATTATTATTATTTATTTTTAAATGTAACCTTTACTGAACTCTATTTTTTAAATGGCACTCTATTAACTCTGCAGTACAGATTCACTAAGAGAAATTCCCTCACACAAACAAACTAATTGTGTGACCACATTATTTTACCTAGCTTCAATAGCACTTTTCTTCGGTTTACTCTATAGCTACTTTAAGGAGCCACAGTGCTTGAGGCAGTATAAACCCTAGACAGCACCACATTCCTCAAACTGTTGTTTATGTTCACAACCTAGCAACAACCTAGCCTAAATGCCAGCCTGTTTGTGCTATCATGCCAACTCCTTGTCACTCATTGTCACGACAAAGACAGCAATGGAGTTCGCAAGAGCACAAACAGATCTGGGACCAGGCTAGTAACATCTCACCGATTGCTACTTTCAGAGTAGAATCAGGATGTGTTACTTCAAAGGTAGCCTATAGGCCCACACATTTACCAACCGATTAAAGACCATACAGTAGATGACGGAACTCCGCCCCATCGTTCATAGGCACACACACTAAACTGTTTCCTCTTAAGGATAGCGTCCCCCCCCTCGGGACGGTTGAGCTAACGTGCGCTAATGTGATTAGCATGACGTTGTAAGTAACAAGAACATTTCCTAGGACATAGACATATCTTATACGGGCAGAAAGCTTACATTTTTGAAACTCTTAACAGCACTGTCCAATTTACAGTAGCTATTACAGTGAAAGATTACCATGCTATTGTTTGAGGAGAGTTCACAGTTTTGTACTTGAAAATGTATCAATACACCAATAGGCACATTTGGGCAGTCTTAATACAACATTTTGAACAGTAACGCAATGGTTCATTGGCTCAGTCTAAAACTTTGCACATACACATACACAAAATCTAAATCATGTAATATTATGACCTTTCATTGTTTTTATTTTATTTATTTTACCTTACTAGGCAAGTCAGTTAAGAACATATTCTTATTTTCAATGACGGCCTAGGAACAGTGGGTTAACTGCCTTGTTCAGGGGCAGAACGACAGATTTTTACCTTGTCAGCTCGGGGATTTGATCCAGCAACCTTTCGGTTATGGGCCCAACACTCTAACCACTGGGCTACCTGCCGCCCCATTGTGCCTGGACTATTATGTAATGTTATGACCTTTCACTTGCATTTCAAAGATGTGACAAAACAATTTTAATGTGTTATATTCTCCTACATTAATTTCACATTTCCACAAACTTAAAAGTGTTTCCTTTCAAATGGTATCAAGAATATGCATATCCTTGCTTCAGGTCCTGAGCTACAGGCAGTTAGATTAGGGTATGTAATTTTAGGCAAAATGTTTTAAAAAGTGTTCGATCCTTAAGAGGTTACAAAATTGTACTCTGAAACCACCATGTTTTAACGTTGGGGGGTAAAAACACTACGTTGTTATTTTGACTCTGTTTCTCCTGTTTAATATCACTGCGCCGCACATTAAACTCTCTGGCCATCGTGTTTTACACAAGTTGAGGCGGTGTCAAAGATACCATTTCAAATAATCTTTTTTTTTTTTTTACGAAGCACATAAAAAGCCACTTGTGTTCCCCCACCACTAGCCTTACAGCCCTCCTGGTGTAAGGCCATCTCCTGTAGGCCTTGGCTCTGTCCTAAATGGCACTATATTCCCTTTACAGAGCACTACTTTCGACCAGGGCCCCTAGTGCACTATATAGTATATAAATCACATTTTATTTGTCACATGCTTCGTAAACAATGTGTGTGGGCTAACAGTGACATGCTTATTTACAGGCCCTTTCCAACAATGCAGAGAGAAAGATAAATAGAGAAATAATAGAAAAGCTAAACAGTAATAATAGATACACAATGAGTAACGATAACCTGGCTATATAAGCGGGTTACCAGTACCGAGTCCATGTGCAGGGTTACGAGGTAATTGAGGTAGATATGTACATATAACTAGGAATAAAGTGACAGATAGTAAACAGTAGCAGCAGTGTATGTGATGAGTTACAAAGGTTAGTGCAAAAGGGTCAATGCAGATGGTCCGGGTAGCTATTTGGTTAACTATTAAACTACTAACTATTAATCAGCTTAATGCTTGGAGATAGAAGCTGTTCAGGTTCCTGTTGGTTCCAGACTTGGTGCATCGATACCGCTTGCAGTGCGGTAGCAGACAGAACAGTCTTTGACTTGGGACTTCCTCTTCCTATAGAATAAGGTGTCATTTGGGACACAGGCCTTGTGTAAACCAGCAGTTTATTAAATGTAAATATGGGCACAAGATCACTTGAACCACTCTGGGAGCCACAGCGACAGCCATTTATTGAACCACTCTGGGAGCCGACAGCGACAGCCATTTATTGAACCACTCTGGGAGCCGACACCGACAGCCATTTATTGAACCACTCTGGGAACCACAGCGACAGCCATTTATTGAACCACTCTGGGAACCACAGCGACAGTCATTTATTTCCCTGTCCCAGACGTTTAACATGTGTCCTTCCTTCCTCTCTCCTTTGAAGTAATCACTGATCTAAGATAAACGGATTAGTTAATACACGTTGAATTAATGACATAGTTTTCATCTATCCTTTTTAGTCAGATCACTGATTACTTCAGGCAGCTATAGTATGACCGAATTAGATAAGGGGAGATTCCCTCGATCAGTGTATTCCTGAGAGAGAGCGAGAGAGGAGAGAGAGTGAGAGCAAGAGAGAGAGAGAGTGAGCGCAAGAGAGAGACCCAAAGCGAGCGAGAGAGAGAGACCCAGAGCAAGAGACCCAGAGCAAGAACTGCTAACACTAGATGCTAGCTCAAGGTGCTAACACTAAGTGCTACCAAAGATATTTAACTAACCCAAGATACTGTAGTTCATCTGTGTCGTTTACAGTGGGAAGCATAGAAGATTAGTGGGCAGAACAAGCAAGGTGGGCAAAGCCAAGCCCGAGCTAACAAGATCCTATTGGTGCGTTGTAGTATGTATTTGTATATTCCTTGCTAATACTAGGTGCTTTGCTAACTGCTAACGCTAGATTCTAGCACAAGGTGCTAAACCTCGTGCTTTGCTAACTGATAACACTAGGTGCTAGCACAAGGTGCTGAAGCTAGGTGCTTCGCTAACTACTAACGCTACATGCTAGCAAAAGGTGCTACGCTAGCTGCGAACGCTAGATGCTAGCACAAGGTGCTAATACTAGGTGCTAACGGTAGCTGCTCCTCACCCTCTCCTACCTCTCTCCTATTCCTCTCAATCTCTCACAAACCTCTTTCCCTTTCCCTCACTCCCTCTCCCCTTTTCCCCCTGCCTCTCTCCCTCTACTTCTCCTCGTCCCCCCCTCTCCCCGCTCTCCCTCTGCGCACAATAAAGGGTGACCAGAATAACAAAAAAAAAAAAAGAAAGTTACAATTAAGATGCACTGTGAGTGTGTGTGTGTGCACCGAGTGAGTGTGTGTGTATGTGTGCATGTGTGCCAAGTGTGTGCATGTGCGTGTGATGGGGCACCTCAGAGGAATACCCAGATCAGTGTGACTTGGCAAACAACACCACGCCCATTAAGGCCTACAGTCCTGCAGTAGAGAACCTTCTCTTCAGTTTGTCTTAAAACACAGGGGCTAATCAAGCACCAATCAGCTACCAACTGCTCAGCCCTGTGTGTGTGTGTGTGTGTGTGTGTGTGTGTGTGTGTGTGTGTGTGTGTGTGTGTGTGTGTGTGTGTGTGTGTGTGTGTGTGTGTGTGTGTGTGTCTGTTCTGCCCTGTAAAGACCAAACAGCCGGGAATAGACAACCGCTAATTAAATGTCCTTCACGTTTCCTCCTCTTGCTCCGCCTGTTTTTGTAAACAACCCTTCCGGTTGATGTCGGGTCGGACACAGGAATGCTGCTGCCTTTAATAAAGTACCACCAAACCAAACCTGATCCTCTTTGGAACTGGATAGTGAAGTACTACAGGAAATTCTGGATAGAGAAGTACTAACAAGTACTATAAGAAATACTGGATAGAGAAGTACTAACAAGTACTACAGGAAATACTGGATAGAGAAGTACTAACAAGTACTACAGGAAATACTGGATAGAGAAGTACTAACAAGTACTACAGGAAATACTGGATAGAGAAGTACTAACAAGTACTACAGGAAATACTGGATAGAGAAGTACTAACAAGTACTACAGGAAATACTGGATAGAGAAGTACTAACAAGTACTATAAGAAATACTAGATAGAGAAGTACTAACAAGTACTATAGGAACTACTGATAGAGAAGTTTTTATTTTGGTAGTGTTGTTTTGTCTCTCTTGTCGTGATGTGTGTTTGGTCCTATATTTATTTTTTATTTATTTATATTTTTAATCCCAGCCCCCATCTCCGCAGGAGGTCTTTTGCCTATTGGTAGGCCGTCATTGTAAATAAGAATTTGTTCTTAACTGACTTGCCTAGTTAAATAAAGGTTAAAAAGTACTAACAAGTACTACAGGAAATACTGGATAGAGGAGTACTAACAAGTATTATAGGAGATACTGGATATTTAAACTAGGTCCTAGCACCCCAACAGTTCCAGATCTATGTTGCCGACGGCACGGCACCCCGGTGAGGCATTATATAGTCTAATAGCCGCCGGCAGGAAGGACCTCCTGTAGCGCTCTCTGGCACACTGTGGGGGATCAGTCTGTGACTGAAGGTGCTCCTCTGCGTCATAACCATGGCATGCAGAGGGTGGGTGACGTTGTCCATGATGGCCAGCAGTTTGGCCAGGATCCGTCTCTCCGCCACCTCCTCTAGAGTGTCAAGGCTCATCCCCAGGACAGAGCTAGCCTTCCTGATCAGCTTATTTACCCGAGAAGCATCACCAGCTTTTATGTTGGCTCCCCAGCACACCACTGCAAAAAAGATGGCACTGGCCACCCCAGACTGGTAGAAGGTATGCAGTAGTTTACTGCACACGTTGAAGGACCTGAGCCTCCTCAGAAAGTAGAGTCGGCTCTGGCCCTTTATGTACAGGGCCCCGGTGTTACCAGCCCATTCCAGCCTGTTGTCCATATGGACTCCCAGGAACGTGTATGACCCAACCATTTCCACATCCATCCCCTGTATAGGGACTGCAGTCAGTTGTGCCTTGGTTCTCCTGAAGTCCACCACCATCGCCTTTGTTTTACTGATGTTGAGCTGAAGGTGGTTCTGCTCACACCACAACACAAAGTCACTGATTGTGCTCCTGTACTCCTCCTCCTGCCCACCCCTGATGCACCCTACAATTGCAGAGTCATCCGAGAACTTCTGTAGGTGGCATGTTTCAGAGGAATGGATACATACATCTCCCAGGCCGTTATGAGAGAATCATTGCCTCTACATCTGCATTACTTGCTGTTTGGGGTTTTAGGCTGGGTTTCTGTATCGCACTTTGTGACATCTGCTGATGTAAAAAGGGCATAATAAATACATTTGAATGATTGATTTATGTAATGAATATAAATCATTTGTCTTCTTCAGGTCCCTGGATATTCCTCTGCAGTGTATTTATTATGGATGTGAATTTACTTACGTGTGTGGCTGACTCAACAATAAAGAAGGAATGACATCATTAAGTGCTGGGATAATACCAACTGGGCTTTGTTGCTCGTAAATCTTACACTTTTTTTTAAATGTATTTTCATAGAGACTCTTAAACCTCCTCTGTCAGTACATGTTGTGGGTGTGCTTTGCTGCAGGAGGGACTGGTACACTTCACAAAATAGATGGCATCATGAGGAAGGAAAATTATGTGGATATATTGAAGCAACATCTCAAGACATCAGTCAGGAAGTTAAAGCTTGGCCGCAAATGTGTCTTCCAAATGGACAATGACCCCAAGCATACTTCCAAAGTTGTGGCAAAATGGCTTAAGGACAACAAAGTCAAGGTATTGGAGTGGCCATCACAAAGCCCTGACCTCAATCCTATAGAACATTTGTGGGCAGAACTGAAAAGCATGTGTGAGCAAGGAGGCCTACAAACCTGACTCAGTTACACCAGTTTTGTTAGGAGGAATGGGCCAAAATTCATTCACTTATTGTGGGAAGCTTGTAGAAGGCTACCCGAAACGTTTGACCCAAGTTAAACAATTTAAAGGCAATGCTACCAAATACTAATTGAGTATATGTAAACTTCTGACCCACTGGGAATGTGATGAAAGAAATACAAGCTGAAATAAATCATTCTCTCTACTATTATTCTGACATTTCACATTCTTAAAATAAAGTGGTGATCCTAACAGACCTAACACAGGGAATTTTTACTAGGATTAAATGTCTGGAATTGTGAAAAACTGAGTTTAAATGTATTTGGCTAAGGTTTATGTAAACTTCGACTTAATTAAAACTCATTTTAACTTGTAACTTATAACTTATAATTCACTATATCCCAATTCCAGTGGGTCAGAAGTTTACATACACTAAAGTTGACTGTGCCTTTAAACAGCTAGGAAAATATATATATACACAGTATATGTGTGTGTATGTTGGTGTGTGGCTGGCAGAGACAGGCCCCTCTGCATGGGCCCCAGATCTGGCTCAGGTGTGGTGAGCTGGGGCCCTGAGCAGCTCAGGTTTAATTAGACCAGGGCCGTCACACACAGAGCAACCCAGAATGGAAGGGACTCCTACAGAGAGCAACAAACCCCCACAGGCTTAGATGAAGACCCAGAGAGAGAGAAGAGAAAACATAGGCTTTGGTGTGGCAGGCATATCTGATTAAATATCTTCCAATATTTAGACTTTATTTTATTTTATCCATGTTAACTCTTTTGATCCGTTTTAGCACTTTCGATAGACAGCTGTTATATTTTATGGCTAATATATATTTGTTTAACTTTCCAAACTCGAAAAGAACTTGAGTTTAAATATTACTCTAATCACAAACAAAAATGTGTCTAAAAAAAGAATCAACTTTCAGATACTGTTTACAACTAAACAGCTTCAATAATGTCAAAGAATGTATCTCAAATGAATCAATGTAAACTTCTCCTCCTCATCCTCCTCCTTCCTCCTCTCAGCTTTTTCTTTTCCCTTCTCCCCCCCTCCCACCCCCCCCCCCCCCCTTTTTTACTTTCCCTCTCTTCTTCTTTCTCTTTAGTCCCGCTCCCTCTCTTTCGTCTTAAGTCCCTAGGGCTCCTTTATGCTCTCTTTAAATAGGTGCCCGACCAGGTCATTTTGCCTCTCCATTCAGCAGCGGGTCATTCCACCCAGGGACGGCTAACTTTGAGCCGCATCACACAATGAGCTTCCCAGTGACCATAGCAACACGCTCAGTGGGATCCCGGGGCCCTGAAGCAGTGATTTGGGGGATTCAGTGGGGTGTAAGAGGCCCAGTCTGAGTGTAGAGAGAAAGCCTCCGACCAAGATTGAGAGAGAGATAAAGCCTCCGACCGAGATTGAGAGAGAGAGAGAGAGAGAGAGAGAGAGAGAGAGAGAGATCGACACCCCACCAGGAAGAGAAGCCAAGATAATATCAACAAGTTGAGGCGTAGGCAGCTCCACGCTTCACATGGTTTCTCTCCTCCTCCTAGTCCTCCTCCCTTTTTTCTCTCTCCCTCCTGCCGCCATATTATGGCAGTGTTTGTGTGATGTGGTGGTGAGGGAGGGAGGGAGGGAACTGATGCTTATATTGATCTGAAGGAAGAATACTCTGGCCTTCTATTCACCGCTCAGTATCAAACCCAGACCATTACCGTCACATGTACCTCCCTAACTTCATATCATCACTAAACTGAACTGTCTGAAAGTAACATGGGTTGCGTCTAAAATGCCACCCTATTCTCTATGTAGTGCTACTACTTTTGATCATGGCCCATAGGGCTCTGGTCAACTGTAGTGTACTGTATATGGAATAGGGTGACATTTTGGACACCACCATGCAATTATGTGCACAAGCTGCGCTCATATGCCGTAAAAAGAAGTATGCCCACCGCTGAATGAAAAGAAAATAGTCCCATCGACCAACCTGCTCTTCCATCTATTCATTCCCACCAGCAGAAATCATTGTTCCATAAACACCATGCAGTTAGACTGGAATAAAAAGCTGCTGCTGCATCTCAAAACACAGAAACCATTCTAGATAATCAATCCCTTTTATATTGAAGTTCTACAGCCATCTGGGCGATCAAAACAGAACTCTCTCACTCGCCACTCAACTGCTGACAGAGAGACATTTTCATCAGCCAGAATTGTTGTCCACATAATACATCCTAAATAAAAGTGGACCTAATAAAACACCACAGTCGCTGTTAAACAGTACTCCCTGTGTAGGACCAGGCTGGCACCACGCTGGCATGGCCTGAAACAGACAGACAGACAGACAGACAGAGACACCTTTCCTAGGTCAGCTACAGGGCAGGGCGTCCAGAGTTTACACAGCCAGAGGTGAGAACAGTTAACCTAACACAGGCCCTGGGCCAGACAGTGTGTGTGGCCAGCCGCCTTACACTCATCTGTCTGTTGCCATCTCTCCCTTTCATGCAGGCCTCCCTCCATCCCCCTCTCGCTCTCTCTGCCCGCCCCTCCCTCCAACTGTATATTGGACCTCCAACCTACAGATACCACTAAACTAATAATCTACAACGCTACAAAAAACAACTCTTCCACAAATACACTACCGTTCAACAGTTTGGGGTCACTTAGAAACGTCCTTGTTTTTGAAAGAAAAGCACATTTTTTATCCATTAAATTAACATCAAATTGATCAGAAATACAGTGTAGACATTGTTAATGTTGTAAATGGCTATTGTAGCTGGAAATGGCTGATTTTAATCAGCAACCATCACTCCTGTGTTCCATATGCAAGTTGTGTTAGCTAATCCAAGTTTATAATTTTAAAAAGGTTAATTGATCCTTTTGCAATTATGTTAGCACAGTTGAAAACTGTTGTGCTGCTTAAAGAAGCAATAAAAATGGCCTTCTTTAGACTATTTGAGTATCTCCAGCATCAGCATTTGTGGGTTCGATTAGTCTCAAAATGGCCAGAAACAAAGAACTCTCTTCTGAAACTCGTCAGTCTATTCTTGTTCTGAGAAATGAAGTCTATTCCATGCGAGAAATTGCCAAGAAACTGAAGATCTTGTACAACGCTGTGTACTACTACAGTTTTTTTCCGGTTCTTCCTGTCTGGTTCCTGTGAGAGCCGCAGAGCTGTTGACTTGTGACTCCCCACCACTGCCTCTTGTGTTGTATTTGTAGGTACACTACCGTTCAAAAGTTTGGGGTCACTTAGAAATGTCCTTGTTTTTGAAAGAAAACCTAATTTGGTGTGGAGGCCAGCTTTGCTGCACTAAGACTTGAGGCTAGCAAGATCCCCCCTCTCTCCTCCATCCTTCCCCCATGCTCCACCCTCCCTCCACCCTCCTCCCACACACTCACCTCCCTCCCTCTACCCTCCTCCCTTCACCCCCCTCCATGCCCCACCCTCCATCCCCCCTCCACCCTCCTTTTTTCCTTTTGTTCCTCACATCTTCCTCTGATGCTGGGTCAGCTACAGTACAAGTAGTTTGTAGTCCCTGGCTGCTATGTTTTTCATTTCAGTACAGAATGTATGAAGTTAGTCTTAGATTGGTGTTAAAAACAGCCATGAAGTCAACAACACATTCAGGGATTCCAATTCAGCATTCATTGATATTCTGGAATTGGAACTGGAATTAGGATACGAGCTAGACCCAACACTGGGTGGAGAAGTATGTAGAAAACAGAGAGAGTGACAGAGAGAGAGGGTGGGGGAGAGTTGGGCCTGGGAGTCCAGATATAGGGGGCAGGCTGAGTATGGGGGTATACAGGGGGTACGGGCGAGGCAGGGTGGCTTTGGATGTGGTGGTGCGAGAGGGGGTATCTCTGCTGTGTCTGGGCCTAGCAGGGATTACAGTCTGTGGCACTCTGGGCTGTGTGTCTGGCTCTGGGTGCAGTCCCGAAGTGGTACAGTAAAGTAATGCCTGTGTCTGGCTCTGGGAACACTACGGGCCCCCAGCTGTGCCTGGGCTCTTCCTGGGTCTGGTCTGTCAAGATGGGCCATCCAACAATGGAGAGGCTTCCCCCTCTCCTCTCCACACTAATTATAGCCCAGCACTGTCTACTCTGTCCCCTAAAAACAAACTAGGCAGCCGCGTTACCTCCTCCTCCACTTTTCTCCTCCTCCTTTCTCCTCCTCTTCTTCGTTTCCCTGTCCACTCTAATGAGGGGATGGATGCTGTCATTTGGGGCACTTAACAACACATCCTCCTGACGAGGGGGCCACAGCTCTGCTGGATGGGCTCTGCTCCTGCACCAAACCAAAACACTAGCCCCCATATCCAACATGGCCGCCTGCCTCCATAGAGAAGAGATCATTCAGATCCCTTTGCTGCCCCCAAGTATCTGCTCAGCAGCACTCCAGTCAAGGCCTCACTGAAGAACAGTACAATATATCAAACACTTGACAAATCAAACACTTGACTAACACGTCGACTACAACAAATGATAGTCGTTACTTTCAGAGAGGAGGAAGGAACCTATTGTACACACTACGTCCTATACCTGATGTAAAGTACAAGATGCTTCGAGTGTTTGAGTGCTTCTGTTTTAGCATTGCCATTAGTTGAGCTTTCAGCCCTGATGTGTTGCGTGTTCTACTCTTCCAGCTAGCGCTGAGCGCTAATCAATCATCTAACTGCGGCCTCCAGAGAAAGTGCCCCATCCATAAGCATGTCTATACGGCTACAAGGAGCTCTCCTTCAATTATGAATGGCTGCCCTCTTCCTGTCACTTGGGAAGGCCAGGCGTGTTCAGGATAAATGAGACCATAGCCTCCCCCTGTCCCTCAGGGAAAAGTGGTTTGTTCCATTAGGATGGACACTTAATTAAAGGCATGATGAAATACCACTCTGGACTCCAGAAGGGGGTCTGGGGGAGGGGTAAAGAGATGGAGGGGAGAGAGAGAAACAAGTGAAGGATTAAGTTCCTCTCTTTTCATTCTTGGAGGAAGGAGGTTAAAAAACAAAACAAAACCCATCCTAGCGTGAACGAATAGTGGATCAGAGATAAACAATACTATGTTTTAATTAAGCAGAGAAACAAGTTGTCTTCACTTCACAGTCAGGCTGAATCTACCTGATAGGATGAGTTGGAGGGTTGTTTTCTGGAGCAGTCCCCCTCTCTCTCTCTCTCTCTCTACTGGTATGTAACAAGACAGGGGGACCTGATGCTAGATCAGCACTCCTACTCTGAGACACTTGGTATAGGGGCCAAGGTCTGGTTTAATATCCAGCACTTACCCAGAGACATAGCATCATGGTCTGGTTTAATATCCAGCACTTACCCAGAGACATAGCATCATGGTCTGGTTTAATATCCAACACTTACCAAGAGACATAGCATCATGGTCTGGTTTAATATCCAACACTTACCCAGAGACATAGCATCATGGTCTGGTTTAATATCCAACACTTACCCAGAGACATAGCATCATGGTCTGGTTTAATATCCAGCACTTACCCAGAGACATAGCATCATGGTCTGGTTTAATATCCAACACTTACCCAGAGACATAGCATCATGGTCTGGTTTAATATCCAGCACTTACCCAGAGACATAGCATCATGGTCTGGTTTAATATCCAACACTTACCTAGAGACATAGCATCATGGTCTGGTTTAATATCCAGCACTTACCCAGAGACATAGCATCATGGTCTGGTTTAATATCCAACACTTACCCAGAGACATAGCATCATGGTCTGGTTTAATATCCAGCACTTACCCAGAGACATAGCATCATGGTCTGGTTTAATATCCAACACTTACCCAGAGACATAGCATCATGGTCTGGTTTAATATCCAACACTTACCTAGAGACATAGCATCATGGTCTGGTTTAATATCCAGCACTTACCCAGAGACATAGCATCATGGTCTGGTTTAATATCCAACACTTACCCAGAGACATAGCATCATGGTCTGGTTTAATATCCAGCACTTACCCAGAGACATAGCATCATGGTCTGGTTTAATATCCAACACTTACCCAGAGACATAGCATCATGGTCTGGTTTAATATCCAACACTTACCTAGAGACATAGCATCATGGTCTGGTTTAATATCCAACACTTACCTAGAGACATAGCATCATGGTCTGGTTTAATATCCAGCACTTACCCAGAGACATAGCATCATGGTCTGGTTTAATATCCAGCACTTACCCAGAGACATAGCATCATGGTCTGGTTTAATATCCAGCACTTACCCAGAGACATAGCATCATGGTCTGGTTTAATATCCAACACTTACCCAGAGACATAGCATCATGGTCTGGTTTAATATCCAACACTTACCAAGAGACATAGCATCATGGTCTGGTTTAATATCCAACACTTACCCAGAGACATAGCATCATGGTCTGGTTTAATATCCAACACTTACCCAGAGACATAGCATCATGGTCTGGTTTAATATCCAACACTTACCCAGAGACATAGCATCATGGTCTGGTTTAATATCCAGCACTTACCCAGAGACATAGCATCATGGTCTGGTTTAATATCCAACACTTACCTAGAGACATAGCATCATGGTCTGGTTTAATATCCAACACTTACCCAGAGACATAGCATCATGGTCTGGTTTAATATCCAACACTTACCCAGAGACATAGCATCATGGTCTGGTTTAATATCCAACACTTACCCAGAGACATAGCATCATGGTCTGGTTTAATATCCAACACTTACCCAGAGACATAGCATCATGGTCTGGTTTAATATCCAACACTTACCCAGAGACATAGCATCATGGTCTGGTTTAATATCCAACACTTACCCAGAGACATAGCATCATGGTCTGGTTTAATATCCAGCACTTACCCAGAGACATAGCATCATGGTCTGGTTTAATATCCAACACTTACCCAGAGACATAGCATCATGGTCTGGTTTAATATCCAGCACTTACCCAGAGACATAGTATCATGGTCTGGTTTAATATCCAGCACTTACCCAGAGACATAGCATCATGGTCTGGTTTAATATCCAACACTTACCCAGAGACATAGCATCATGGTCTGGTTTAATATCCAACACTTACCCAGAGACATAGCATCATGGTCTGGTTTAATATCCAACACTTACCCAGAGACATAGCATCATGGTCTGGTTTAATATCCAACACTTACCCAGAGACATAGCATCATGGTCTGGTTTAATATCCAACACTTACCCAGAGACATAGCATCATGGTCTGGTTTAATATCCAGCACTTACCCAGAGACATAGCATCATGGTCTGGTTTAATATCCAACACTTACCTAGAGACATGTATGTACACTAGCCATGTTGCTTACCTTTCCCAGGACAGTGAGACAGCTGGGGTCCAGCTCAGGCTGCTCCAGCTTCACCACTCCCACCCATCCATACTCGTATAGGTCCTCCTCGTCATTGTTGTTACACAGTCCCAGCGGATGCATCTGAAACAGGAGGAAACCATAGGGTTAATATCACAACATATAAATTAATATCACCCATGACACAGTATAGGGTTAATATCACAACATATAAATTAATATCACCCACGACACAGTATAGGGTTAATATAACAACATATAAATTAATATCACCCACGACACAGTATAGGGTTAATATCACAACATATAAATTAATATCACCCACGACACAGTATAGGGTTAATATCACAACATATAAATTAATATCACCCACGACACAGTATAGGGTTAATATAACAACATATAAATTAATATCACCCACGACACAGTATAGGGTTAATATCACAACATATAAATTAATATCACCCACGACACAGTATAGGGTTAATATAACAACATATAAATTAATATCACCCACGACACAGTATAGGGTTAATATAACAACATATAAATTAATATCACCCACGACACAGTATAGGGTTAATATCACAACATATAAATTAATATCACCCACGACACAGTATAGGGTTAATATCACAACATATAAATTAATATCACCCACGACACAGTATAGGGTTAATATAACAACATATAAATTAATATCACCCACGACACAGTATAGGGTTAATATCACAACATATAAATTAATATCACCCACGACACAGTATAGGGTTAATATCACAACATATAAATTAATATCACCCACGACACAGTATAGGGTTAATATCACAACATATAAATTAATATCACCCACGACACAGTATAGGGTTAATATAACAACATATAAATTAATATCACCCACGACACAGGATAGGGTTAATATCACAACATATAAATTAATATCACCCACGACACAGTATAGGGTTAATATCACAACATATAAATTAATATCACCCACGACACAGTATAGGGTTAATATCACAACATATAAATTAATATCACCCACGACACAGTATAGGGTTAATATCACAACATATAAATTAATATCACCCACGACACAGTATAGGGTTAATATCACAACATATAAATTAATATCACCCACGACACAGTATAGGGTTAATATCACAACATATAAATTAATATCACCCACGACACAGTATAGGGTTAATATCACAACATATAAATTAATATCACCCACGACACAGTATAGGGTTAATATCACAACATATAAATTAATATCACCCACGACACAGTATAGGGTTAATATCACAACATATAAATTAATATCACCCACGACACAGTATAGGGTTAATATAACAACATATAAATTAATATCACCCACGACACAGTATAGGGTTAATATAACAACATATAAATTAATATCACCCACGACACAGTATAGGGTTAATATCACAACATATAAATTAATATCACCCACGACACAGTATAGGGTTAATATCACAACATATAAATTAATATCACCCACGACACAGTATAGGGTTAATATAACAACATATAAATTAATATCACCCACGACACAGTATAGGGTTAATATAACAACATATAAATTAATATCACCCACGACACAGTATAGGGTTAATATCACAACATATAAATTAATATCACCCACGACACAGTATAGGGTTAATATAACAACATATAAATTAATATCACCCACGACACAGTATAGGGTTAATATAACAACATATAAATTAATATCACCCACGACACAGTATAGGGTTAATATCACAACATATAAATTAATATCACCCACGACACAGTATAGGGTTAATATCACAACATATAAATTAATATCACCCACGACACAGTATAGGGTTAATATAACAACATATAAATTAATATCACCCACGACACAGTATAGGGTTAATATAACAACATATAAATTAATATCACCCACGACACAGTATAGGGTTAATATCACAACATATAAATTAATATCACCCACGACACAGTATAGGGTTAATATCACAACATATAAATTAATATCACCCACGACACAGTATAGGGTTAATATAACAACATATAAATTAATATCACCCACGACACAGTATAGGGTTAATATAACAACATATAAATTAATATCACCCACGACACAGTATAGGGTTAATATCACAACATATAAATTAATATCACCCACGACACAGTATAGGGTTAATATAACAACATATAAATTAATATCACCCACGACACAGTATAGGGTTAATATAACAACATATAAATTAATATCACCCACGACACAGGATAGGGTTAATATCACAACATATAAATTAATATCACCCACGACACAGTATAGGGTTAATATAACAACATATAAATTAATATCACCCACGACACAGTATAGGGTTAATATAACAACATATAAATTAATATCACCCACGACACAGTATAGGGTTAATATCACAACATATAAATTAATATCACCCACGACACAGTATAGGGTTAATATCACAACATATAAATTAATATCACCCACGACACAGTATAGGGTTAATATCACAACATATAAATTAATATCACCCACGACACAGTATAGGGTTAATATAACAACATATAAATTAATATCACCCACGACACAGTATAGGGTTAATATCACAACATATAAATTAATATCACCCACGACACAGTATAGGGTTAATATCACAACATATAAATTAATATCACCCACGACACAGTATAGGGTTAATATCACAACATATAAATTAATATCACCCACGACACAGTATAGGGTTAATATAACAACATATAAATTAATATCACCCACGACACAGTATAGGGTTAATATCACAACATATAAATTAATATCACCCACGACACAGTATAGGGTTAATATAACAACATATAAATTAATATCACCCACGACACAGTATAGGGTTAATATAACAACATATAAATTAATATCACCCACGACACAGTATAGGGTTAATATCACAACATATAAATTAATATCACCCACGACACAGTATAGGGTTAATATCACAACATATAAATTAATATCACCCACGACACAGTATAGGGTTAATATAACAACATATAAATTAATATCACCCACGACACAGTATAGGGTTAATATCACAACATATAAATTAATATCACCCACGACACAGTATAGGGTTAATATCACAACATATAAATTAATATCACCCACGACACAGTATAGGGTTAATATCACAACATATAAATTAATATCACCCACGACACAGTATAGGGTTAATATAACAACATATAAATTAATATCACCCACGACACAGTATAGGGTTAATATCACAACATATAAATTAATATCACCCACGACACAGTATAGGGTTAATATAACAACATATAAATTAATATCACCCACGACACAGTATAGGGTTAATATCACAACATATAAATTAATATCACCCACGACACAGTATAGGGTTAATATCACAACATATAAATTAATATCACCCACGACACAGTATAGGGTTAATATCACAACATATAAATTAATATCACCCACGACACAGTATAGGGTTAATATCACAACATATAAATTAATATCACCCACGACACAGTATAGGGTTAATATCACAACATATAAATTAATATCACCCACGACACAGTATAGGGTTAATATCACAACATATAAATTAATATCACCCACGACACAGTATAGGGTTAATATAACAACATATAAATTAATATCACCCACGACACAGTATAGGGTTAATATAACAACATATAAATTAATATCACCCACGACACAGTATAGGGTTAATATCACAACATATAAATTAATATCACCCACGACACAGTATAGGGTTAATATCACAACATATAAATTAATATCACCCACGACACAGTATAGGGTTAATATAACAACATATAAATTAATATCACCCACGACACAGTATAGGGTTAATATAACAACATATAAATTAATATCACCCACGACACAGTATAGGGTTAATATCACAACATATAAATTAATATCACCCACGACACAGTATAGGGTTAATATAACAACATATAAATTAATATCACCCACGACACAGTATAGGGTTAATATAACAACATATAAATTAATATCACCCACGACACAGTATAGGGTTAATATCACAACATATAAATTAATATCACCCACGACACAGTATAGGGTTAATATCACAACATATAAATTAATATCACCCACGACACAGTATAGGGTTAATATAACAACATATAAATTAATATCACCCACGACACAGTATAGGGTTAATATAACAACATATAAATTAATATCACCCACGACACAGTATAGGGTTAATATCACAACATATAAATTAATATCACCCACGACACAGTATAGGGTTAATATCACAACATATAAATTAATATCACCCACGACACAGTATAGGGTTAATATAACAACATATAAATTAATATCACCCACGACACAGTATAGGGTTAATATAACAACATATAAATTAATATCACCCACGACACAGTATAGGGTTAATATCACAACATATAAATTAATATCACCCACGACACAGTATAGGGTTAATATAACAACATATAAATTAATATCACCCACGACACAGTATAGGGTTAATATAACAACATATAAATTAATATCACCCACGACACAGGATAGGGTTAATATCACAACATATAAATTAATATCACCCACGACACAGTATAGGGTTAATATAACAACATATAAATTAATATCACCCACGACACAGTATAGGGTTAATATAACAACATATAAATTAATATCACCCACGACACAGTATAGGGTTAATATCACAACATATAAATTAATATCACCCACGACACAGTATAGGGTTAATATCACAACATATAAATTAATATCACCCACGACACAGTATAGGGTTAATATCACAACATATAAATTAATATCACCCACGACACAGTATAGGGTTAATATAACAACATATAAATTAATATCACCCACGACACAGTATAGGGTTAATATCACAACATATAAATTAATATCACCCACGACACAGTATAGGGTTAATATCACAACATATAAATTAATATCACCCACGACACAGTATAGGGTTAATATCACAACATATAAATTAATATCACCCACGACACAGTATAGGGTTAATATAACAACATATAAATTAATATCACCCACGACACAGTATAGGGTTAATATCACAACATATAAATTAATATCACCCACGACACAGTATAGGGTTAATATCACAACATATAAATTAATATCACCCACGACACAGTATAGGGTTAATATAACAACATATAAATTAATATCACCCACGACACAGTATAGGGTTAATATAACAACATATAAATTAATATCACCCACGACACAGTATAGGGTTAATATCACAACATATAAATTAATATCACCCACGACACAGTATAGGGTTAATATAACAACATATAAATTAATATCACCCACGACACAGTATAGGGTTAATATAACAACATATAAATTAATATCACCCACGACACAGGATAGGGTTAATATCACAACATATAAATTAATATCACCCACGACACAGTATAGGGTTAATATAACAACATATAAATTAATATCACCCACGACACAGTATAGGGTTAATATAACAACATATAAATTAATATCAACACAGTATAGGGTTAATATCACAACATATAAATTAATATCACCCACGACACAGTATAGGGTTAATATCACAACATATAAATTAATATCACCCACGACACAGTATAGGGTTAATATAACAACATATAAATTAATATCACCCACGACACAGGATAGGGTTAATATAACAACATATAAATTAATATCACCCACGACACAGTATAGGGTTAATATAACAACATATAAATTAATATCACCCACGACACAGTATAGGGTTAATATCACAACATATAAATTAATATCACCCACGACACAGTATAGGGTTAATATCATTCTAGGGATCCAGGGAAAGCTCCTGCAAGAGAATCACTAACTTTGAAAATGATTTTAGTAAATGTTAAACGTCACAAGCTTGTAAAGAAGTGTGTGTTCTGCAACACAGCCCAGGATCAAACCCAGGTCTGAAGTGACACCTCCAGCACTGTGATGCAATGCCTTAGACCACTGCGCCACTCAGGAAGTCATGGAGTCATTTAGCAGACTCTCTTATCCAGAGCAATGGCACATTTTTCACACAGTCAGCTGGGGGATTCAAACCAGCGACCTTTCAGTTACTGGCCCAATGCTCTAACCACTAGGCTACCTGCCGCTCAACATATATTGCCTCGGTGTGATGTCATCTCAAAGCTCTTTAGCTACCTTACTTAAGGGTTTCTCCTCTGTGATTATACAGGGGGCTTTTAACTGAACAAGACCCTACCCCATATTCCCTTTATAGTGAACTACTTTTGACCAGAGCCCTATAAGTAGTCATACGTAGTGCACTATAAAGGGAATAGGGGGTAGGGTCTTGTTCAGTTAACATTTTCGCCAATGTTCTTTCTTGGTTTGGTGACCTATGTGTATGTATGAGGTATTCCTCTTAGACCTAGGCTAGACAGGGAGCATCCTGACCTCACTGTAACACTGATCATCAAACTCGTGAACCAAACCACCACAAACGTTACATTGAAATATAAAACCAAGACAACTACAGCAGTGTGAACTGTCCACATCTGTTTCATTGTAAAAAGAAAGAGGGCCATTTGACTTATTTTCCAATGACCCAAAATTTGATTAAACCACTTTAGACAAAGGTTGGAAGTTCTCTCCCTCCCGTGACCCCTGACCTCTGAACCCGACTTCATCGCTTTGGGAGAGAGCTGGCCGTTGGGTTGGGGTTTGGGTTAGGCGTGCAGCAAGCCAGTGTGTGTGTGTGTGTGTGTGTGTGTGTGTGTGTGTGTGTGTGTGTGTGAGCCTGAAGCAGGACCATTGAAAAGGTATTCAGAGAGGAGGCCTGTCTGTCACTCCATCGCCAAAAGGCCAGGGGGTCGGCCCAGTGACCTGAGGGGTTTGGAGGTGTGTGTGTGTCTAGAGTTGGCGGGTTAAATGCAAATAGCCCAAGATGGCCACATGGTATGTCATAGGAAAGGAATGCTGACAAAGGGTGCTGTTTGAGTGTTCTCTCTCTATGAAGTCCCCTCTCTCTCTCCCTCCTGAAGGATGTAATGTGATAGAGACAAACACCTCTCTCTCTCCCTCCTGAAGGATGTAATGTGATAGAGACAAACACCTCTCTCTCTCCCTCCTGAAGGATGTAATGTGATAGAGACAAACACCTCTCTCTCTCCCTCCTGAAGGATGTAATGTGATAGAGACAAACACCTCTCTCTCTCCCTCCTGAAGGATGTAATGTGATAGAGACAAACACCTCTCTCTCTCCCTCCTGAAGGATGTAATGTGATAGAGACAAACACCTCTCTCTCTCCCTCCTGAAGGATGTAATGTGATAGAGACAAACACCTCTCTCTCTCCCTCCTGAAGGATGTAATGTGATAGAGACAAACACCTCTCTCTCTCTTATTTCATTTTGTTTCAACTTTATTTAACCAGGCAAGTCAGTTAAGAACACATTCTTATTTACAATGACGGCCTGCACCAGCCAAACTTGGACAACGTTGGACAACTCTGGTTGTGATACAGTCTGGATTTGAACCAGGTTGTCTGCAGTGACACCTCTAGCAAGAGCCTGGGGACATTTAAGGTAGAGGACTATCTGAACATTAAAAAGACACACACACACACACTTGCTAAAGCGCACACGTACTTAAGTATACAGACACACACACTAACACACACCATTTCAGGTAACTTAGAATTCTGACCAAAGGAAGCATGTCCTTCAGGCTGTGTTTTCTGAGAAGCAGAACTCCAGATAAAACAACAATAGCTAGCGACGTTGTCAACAAAACATATTCATCTTCAAGATCTGAGTCCACAACAGCAGACAGAGATGTTTAATCTTCAAGATCTGAGTCCACAACAGCAGACAGAGATGTTTAATCTTCAAGATCTGAGTCCACAACAGCAGACAGAGATGTTTGAGAGAGATGTACAAGTACTGTACCAAGAAGAAAGCAGAGAAAGCGTAAGGAATACAAGATCTTTGCATACAAAGGGAGAGTAAGAGAGAGCAAGAGAGGGAGAGAGAGAATATATTGGAAGAAGTTGATCTAAAATTAACGTATCCTGTGCAAGTCTGTGAGGGCCGGGATGCCTTGCCACCGTGATGTATAGGCCTAAGGCCGAGACAATAAGACACAGTGGCAGAATAAATTCGACCCCACCTTTGTTTCATCACAAAAACGGAGAGCAACCTCTGTCCAGTGAAGTCCACAAAGCATATTTCATGTTACAAACAGTTACATGACCTACAGCACGGTTAAGGAAGTTAGTGTTTCTGACATTTTTAGACCACTAAACAACTATTGATTTAGAACCAGAGTTACCGCAACAGGAGCTGCCTCCACTATTCCAGCACCATTTAAACATTTCAACATCATCAAATCACCTATGCTTAGTCTCATACAGTGACAACTAATAGATACCAAAAACAATTTAGTACAATCAACATACACTCTGTGGCTGTCCATGATGCTGATTTCTGTGTGTGTGTGCACGCGCGTGTGCATGTGTATGTGTATGCTTGCACGTAATAAAAACATGTTGACTCATCCTTCTTGTAGAGAAACATCAAGGCCATCCTCTTTCATGTTGATCAAATGGTCTATTAAATGTTTTTTTGTAGTCCTAGGCTACCTCGCTAAAAAGCTTGTTCACTAGCCTAACTTCCTTTCATGGGCAATGATGAGCCAGCTAGTTAACATTAGCCTACTACTTCTAGCTACGTATTGAACTTCCATCCTCTCAGGCCAGGGGCACAACAATGTATTAATTTATGGTTGGATCAGAATCACTGTTATAATCAATGGCCAGAAGGGCGAATTAAGTAAAACCACATGTTCAAATCCCTATCTCCATCCAAGGCTAATTTAAGAAAGGGCCAATTTTAGCTAGCTAGTCACCGGAAGACAACAACACAACGAGATGCAGTTTTTTCTGTCAATGTTTGGTCTTGATGTGATGTGATTGGTGTGATCATTTTTTTAATCAAGGGAGGCCAAATGCTCGCTGGCTTCCCTTGTATTCAATGCTACGGTCAGCAACAATGTCATACTCTTTTTGACCAGACAGCATCAGATAGATGGGCTGCACATACAGAGACAGCTCGTGCAGATGCTTTCTCCAGTGAGATACATTCAACCTCTTACAAATTGAAGGAAAATACATGATCTTATATATATTTTTTTTTAATCTTAAATTTGTCAAATTTTTAGGGAAGCCTGGCTTCCCTTGGCATTCATGAATACACGTCACTGCTTTCCTCCCTCCGTCTCTCTGCCTGCCAGCATGCCTCTCTGCCAGCCTGCCTCTCTGCCGGCCGGCCTGCTTCCCTCCCTTCCTGCCTGAGTCCCAGGTCTTAGGTCTGGAACACTGTTCCATTGTATTGGTCCTCCTCTCCCAGCACGCTGAGTGCCTCCTGTTGTTGATGTGGGCAGCAATGTTATTTTAGAGGCTGGCCCTCACCAGCCACCATTATCTCCATCTGTTCTGCTGCTACACTTCTACAGAGAGGTTGGGAGGTTGGTCATCATGACTTGAGTGAAGGAAGGATTGTAACGGAGTTGGGTTCGGATGAGAGGTTTGGTGGTCTAGTGAAGTGGGTCACCATTTCAGTCTAGAAACACAGAGCTATCCCCTCTAGGTCCCACCATGACACTTCACTGCTCCACTTTGCTTGGCTCCTCTCCTCTCCTCCCTTCCCCTACTCTCTTCTTTCATCTCCTCTCCACTCCCTCTACCTCCCCTCCTATCCTCTCTCCTTCCAGTCTTCTCTTCTCCTCACAACCAGTCTCCCCTCTCTTTTTCTCTCCTCTCCTCTGCCTCTCTTCTCCCTTCCCCACATCCTCTCCTCCCCTCTCTCATCCTCTAATTTCCTCCCCTCTCCGACTACCCTCTCCCTCCCTTCTACCCCTCTTCCTCTACCTTCGTCCTTCCTTCTACTCCTGTTCTCTCTCCTCTTCTCTCCCTCTCTCCTCTTCATCCCTTCTACTCCTCTCCCTCTACCCACTTCTCTTCGGTATCTCTAGTTCGACCCTGCCCATCCCACCTGCCCTGCCTGCCCCGAGGGGAGGTAGTCTTTCACATGGGTATCCGCTTACACAGCCAACACTCTGCATGCTCCTGTTACAGCCAACAGAAAAAACTGTAAACACTTGGTTCGTATTCACTAGGCACCAAACAGAAGAAAATGGACTGAAACAGGAAGGGACCACCTGTGCTTGCCCAATGAGAAACACTCTTTTTTGTATTTCGTTGCTAAACGTTTTGCTACGGTGTGCATTAATGAATATGACCCTGATGTTTGGTTTGGTACAGTGGTGGGCTGAAGCTGCTAATCTAGGCGTGGGCGGTATACCGTATATACGGTATACCGGGGCATTTGGAAATAGCCACGGGTCCTATTGGAGGGCGAGGAAGAGCTTTGTGTCTCTGTGTGGAGTAAAGGTGACCTAGAGGTTTTTTGCCTCTAATTGTGCCGATGACATGCTGGTAGAAATGAGGTAAGTCGGATTTCAGTTTTCCTGCATTACAATAACTGGACACTAGGAGTGCCGCCTCAATGAGCATTTTCTTGTTTGATTATGGCCCTATACAGCTCGTTGAGTGCGGTTTTAGTGCCAGTATCGGTTTGTGGTGGTAAATAGACAGCTATGAAAATATAAATGAAAACTCTATAGGTAAATCGTATGGTCTACAGCTTATCATGAGGTATTCTAACTCGGGTAAGCAGAACCTCAAGACTTTCTTAATATTGGATGTTGCCCACCAGATGTTGTTAAAAAGAGACACACATCAACCCCCTTGAGCTTATCCGACGCTGCCGTTCTGTCCTGCCGATGCATTAAAAAAAACAGCTAGAATGTATTCTTCCAGGTTGTTAGCATGCTGCGACGCGGATGAAAAAAACATGGGAAGTGATTGAACATTTTGGGTGTTGGGAGAGGAGGAGGTGGTGGGATGTTACCAGGGCCGCCCAGCGATGGTAAAAGCGAGGGGTGGGGAGAGTGGGTATGTCTGAGGAGAAAAGAGGGAGGGGGGAGGGGGGTCTGAAGTAGTTGTATTGGATGATCAAAGGAGGAGTGAATTGTGCCACTGACATAGAAGAATGGTGTGGATGGTGTGACTTGCATTTAGATTTCCTTTGAGAGGGGAGGATTAGAAATAGTCCTCGAAGTAGGCCCTGTTTTGATCCTATTAAAAACCCAGATCAGCTCACTCCTACAGGGGGAGAGAGAGCGGGACAAGGGGCTGGGAGTGGGGTTTTGGGGATAGTGGGAGGCAGGTTTGACCCCCTTCTCTGTCATCTTCTTACATTTTAATTGAATCCATGATGTGGTTTAATATTTTATTTGATAAGTCAGAAGGAATGCAGTGTTTGGGGAAAAAAGCAAAACTCTCTCAACCACATGACTTGAATATTATCTGAACATTAGTATTTAAATGTATTTCACTTCACAAAAATATATCATCATCATCATGCTACTCAGTTTTCTGCACGCACAAAGCAATTATTAGACAGCACAGCTCTTAATACAGGAGGGGATTCTCGGCTGTTACCAAGCAAAACCTGATTTTGGAAGAAGCTAACCACTTAGCTAGATAGCTAACTAACTACTAAATTGGCAAACCAAATGCACAACTTCAGAACATTTAGCTAATATTTTACAGCTAATTTAATAATAAGATATCTAGCTGGTAAACATTTAGTTGTGAATTCCATAATGTAACTAAATCACCTAGCTGCACAACTGTGATTGACTCACAATGCTCTGGTCTCTCGTCATTGCGTGCTTGTAAACAAATACCACGTGACTGGGGACGAACGTTAATCTTCATTATGAAAAATTATGTGACAGGTGAAATGAAGAATGCCTCCTGATTTCTGCTTACAAGCAAAAACTCAAACAGGAAGTACAGTTGAAGTCGGAAGTTTACATACACTTAGGTGGCACAGTGTTTATGGTGGCACGGTGTTTATGGTGGCACAGTGTTAAAGGTGGCACGGTGTTTATGGTGGCACGGTGTTTATGGTGGCACAGTGTTTATGGTGGCACGGCATTTATGGTGGCACAGCGTTTATGGTGGCACGCCGTTTATGGTGGCACAGCATTTATGGTGGCACAGCGTTTATGGTGGCACTCCACAGATTTCATGTTAACAAACTATAGTTTTGGCATGTCGGTTAGGACCTCTACTTTGTGTATGACACAAGTAATTCTTCCAACAATTGTTTACAGACAGATTATTTCACTTTTAATTCACTATATCACAATTCCAGTGGGTGTAAACACCATGGGACCACGCAGCCGTCATACCGCTCAGGAAGAAGACGCGTTCTGTTCCCTAGAGATGAGCGTAATTTGGAGCAAAAAGTGTAAATCAATCCCATTACAACAGCAAAGGACCTTGTGAAGATGCTGGAGGAAACAGGTACAAAAGTATCTATATCCACAGTAAAACGAGTCCTATATCGACATAACCTGAAAGGCCGCTCAACAAGGAAGAAGCCATGATTGTACTTTTTGGAGAAATGTCCTCTGGTCTGATAAAACAAAAATGTTTGGCCCTAATGACCATCTTTATGTTTGGAGGAAAAAAGGGGGAGGCTTGCAAGCCGAAGAACATAATCCCAATCGTGAAGCAAGGGGGTGGCAGCATCATGTTGTGGGGTGCTTTGCTGCAGGAGGGACTGGTGCACTCCACAAAATAGATGGCATCATCAGGAAGGAAAATTATATGGATATATTGAAGCAACATCTCAAGACATCAGTCAGGAAGTTAAAGCCTGGTCGCAAATTGGTCTTCCAAATGGACAATGGCGTATTTGGCTAAGGTATATGTAAACTTCCGACTTCAACTGTACCTCAAGTGGCCCTATGAAGCGGATGCTAAGCTACAGGACTGTTTCTCTAGCAGACTAGAATATGTCCCGGGACTCATCCGATGGCATTGAAGAGTTTACCATCAGTCACCGGCTTCATTAATAAGTGCATCGACGACGTCGTCCCCACAGTGCCAACCAGAAGCCATGGATTACAGAGAACATTCACACTGAGCTAAAGGGACGCCCCCAGGTGGTGAGGGTAGGCAACAACATATCCGCCACGCTGACCCTCAACAAGGGGGCCCCTGAGGAGTGCGTGCCTAGTCCCATCTTGTACTCCCTGTTTACCCACAACTGAGTGGCCGTGCACAACTCCAACACCATCATTAAGTTTGCAGACAAAACGACGGTGGTAGGCCTGATCACCGTTGACGATGAGACAGCCTATAGGGAGGAGGTCGTAGACCTGGCAGTGTGGTGCCAGGACAACAACCTCTCCCTCAACGACAGCAAAAAAAAGGAGCCGAACGTGGACTACTGAAAATGGAGGGCGTAGCACCGTTGAGAGCATATTGACTGGCTGCATCACCACTTGATATGGCAAATGCTTGGCTTCCGACCGCAAAGCACTACAGAGGGTAGTGCATACGGCTCAGTGCATCACTGGGGCTGAGCTCCCTTCCATCCAGGATCTCTATACCAGGTGGTATCAGAGGAAGGCCCAAAAAATGTCAAAGACTCCAACCACCCAAGTCATAGATTGTTCTCTCTGCTACCACACAGCAAGTGCTACCAATGCAGAAAGTCTGAAAACAACAGGACCCTGAACAGCTTCAACCCCCAAGCCATAAGACTGCTAAACAGTGACTCTGGTTAGCTATTTGGTTAACTATTTAACTATCAGTATATTAAATAGTTAACCAAATAGCTACCCAAACTATCTGCATTGACCCTTTTTGCACTAACTTTTTTGACTCATCACATACGCTGCTGCTACTGTCACTTTATTACTAGTTTATTTCAGCTCATGAAACATGGGACCAACACTTGCTGTGTTTATATTTTTGTTCAGTGTAGTAACAAACTGGCTGACAAACTAGGACACATTCCTTCCTGCATGGGGTCTAGGTAGAGACGGAGAAAGGTTTAGGGTCGTGTCTGAAATGGTACCGTATTCCCTTTATGGTGCACTCCCCTTGACCAGTGCCCCTAGTACTCAGGTCAAACGTGGTGCACTAAATAGTGAATAGGGCCCATTCCAGACACAGGCTAGGACACTATGGTACGTCAGGGTACTTGTTATGACAGCTTTTAGGTTGGGATATAGATCTGTTTCATTTACAACAATAACAGGGCACGTAGCACACTTACGCCGTGCCACCATTAACGCCGTGCCACCATAAACGCCGTGCCACCATAAACGCCGTGCCACCATAAACACTGTGCCACCATTAACGCCGTGCCACCATAAACGGCATGCGACCATTAACGCTGTGCCACCATAAACGGCGTGACACCATTAACACTGTGCCACCATAAACGCCGTGCCACCATAAACGCCGTGCCACCATTAACACCTTGCCACCATAAACACTGTGCCACCATAAACACTGTGCCACCATTAACGCTGTGCCACCATAAACGCTGTGCCACCATAAACGCTGTGCCACCATAAACGGCGTGCCACCATAAACGCCGTGCCACCATAAACGGCATGCGACCATTAACGCTGTGCCACCATAAACGGCGTGACACCATTAACACTGTGCCACCATAAACGCCGTGCCACCATAAACGCCGTGCCACCATTAACACCTTGCCACCATAAACACCGTGCCACCATAAACACTGTGCCACCATTAACGCCGTGCCACCATAAACGCTGTGCCACCATAAACGCTGTGCCACCATAAACGCTGTGCCACCATAAACGCCGTGCCACCATAAACACCGTGCCACCATAAACACCGTGCCACCATAAACACCGTGCCACCTTTAACACTGTGCCACCATAAACACCGTGCCACCATAAACACTGTGCCACCATAAACACCGTGCTACCATTAACACCGTGCCACCATAAACACTGTGCCACCATAAACACTGTGCCACCATAAACAGTGGCATCAACAACAATGCCACCAAAAACAATGCCATCAACAAATTTAGTGGTGCCACTGAGGTCTGGCAGAGTGACAGACAGGTTTCACTCAATGTTCTCTATCAAGGTCAGTCTGGCTCAATTATTAACCACTAGGGCTGCTGCTTTAGGTTTCTCTCTTTATTTTGAGAAGAAGAAGAACCTGTCACAGAGATATACAGGAGAAGGAGGACCTGAGCAGCTAGCCAGTCCTCTTCTCTTCTCTCACCCACTTGTGTCCTGGCTTTAGATGTGTTTGCTTGAGACAGAGAGCAAGAGCGAGAGAGACAGAGGGAGAGACAGAGAGAGTGAGAGTCTGTACGTGTGTGTATGTTTGTGTTCCAGTGTGGCATCAACAAATCATAAAGTCATGGGTCATTCTTCAGCAGGCCTGGTTCCACTACAGGAAGTGGAAACACACAGGCCCATGCGTTCAGTGCTCACCCTCTCATTACACGGTGTGGTTGGGGGATTTAGTCGGTGAGCTGTGCTTACTATACCCCGATCCAAAGTTGTGAGAAAGTCTGCTACGTACAACACACAGTCACACACACACCCACACAAACATACATAAAATCCCCTCAACCCCAAATGGCCCCCCAGCTGCCACATACCTCCAGTGATACCTCATCCTCAAAATTGGATGCTCGCTTGCAATAACATGCCCACACATAGCGGGCCGGAGAACTTGACCAAGAACCCACACACACACACACACACACACACACACAAACACGTGTGGCCACGCAAGTTTCCTTTCGGTGTGGTTCGTTTGATCTCTGTCCCACCAGCCAAACAGTCGATTTTACAGAGAGAGTCACAGGCCTTTCCTCAATTGGGCGGCAGGTAGCCTAGCGGTTAGAGCATTGGGCCAGTAACCGAAAGGTCACTGGTTTGAATACCTGAGTCGACAAGGTGAAAAACCTGTTGATGTGTCCTTGAGCAAGGCACTTAACCCTAATTTGCTCCAGTGGGTGACCCTGGAGGTAGGCCGTCATTGTAAATAAGAATTTGTTCTTTAATGTCTTGCCTAGTTAAAAAGAATTATAATCATAATTGGATTTGCACTTGAATAAAATGAGACTCTCCTTCTCATTACGTTTACAGGGTTGAATCCCAAAATAAATGCACAAAGTGATCAAAACAAATGTAGCTAGTTGTGCAAAACATTTTATAGGTAAAAGGATAAGTAGCATATTGTTTTTAAATGTTTTTCTCCTTTGAGAACAACAATAGCTGATTCAAAGGGGGTGTGGCAGAACTATTCAGAGAAGGACTCCTGTAGGATACACTTGTGCTTCCTCTCCAAAAGGAAACCGTCTTCTGTTTGCCTACGAATGAACTGACACTCCTCAGTATCTGGGTCATGGAGGAGAGAGGACGGAGAGAGGATGGAGGACACAGGACGGAGAGAGGACAGAGGGCAGACTTGAGGAAAGTCACACACTTTCAACACATTTGTTTCTGTCTGAACTGCCTCAGCGACTGAGGACAGAGATCAAGACAAGACAGAGACGGAGGGAGAAAATGAAAGTGAGAGACCAAACCTTTTTGACTGACTGGGCTAATGAAGTACTGTAGAGTGAAGCCAGAGTTTACACAGCCAGAGGTGGGAATGGTTAACCTAACACAGGCCCTGGGCCAGACTGTGTGTGTGTGTGTGTGTGTGTGTGTGTGTGTGTGTGTGTGTGTGTGTGTGTGTGTGTGTGTGTGGATAGCCGCCTTATACTCATCTGTCTGTTGCCATCTTTCCCTTTCTTGCAGGCCTCCCTCCATCTCTCTCTTATTACCCATCACTGTAAATAACTTCAAAGGGGGCTAGTAGCCTTGAGGAGCGAGGAGCGAAGAGAGGGGAGGGGGAGAGAGAGAGAGAGAGAGAGGCAGACAGGGTACAGCAGTGCGGGCGGGGCTCATTTTAGATCAACCCTCTCTCCCTCCCACTCTCCCCTCCTCTCCCTCTACCTCCCTCCTCCCTCCCTCTCTCTCCCTCCTTACTCCCGCTGTAACCTTATCTTAGTAAAGGATCCCAGGGCTTCTGTTCTCAAATAAAGAAGGCTTCCTCCTCTTTGTCTGCTTCTATCTGATTCAAATCTGTTATTTTTCCTGAGGTCTGAACAGACAAAAAGCACATGGAATCTGAGAAGTCAAGCCTTCGTAGGTGGTTGGAAATCAGATGCAAACCTGATTCCTGGCCATGCGACTTGTCTGAATGGTCAAATATGATGTACGTGGTTTTTAGAATGTTATGTTGCATATCTTGTTGCTTGTTAGCTACTCTGTTTAGCTACAGTTTGACAAGAAAATGTGGTAGCTAACTTGCATGTTAATTGTTTACAAACAAACAGAAAGCAAAACAGATACCTAGCAAACTGGTTGCTGTGGCTAGCCAAAAATGACTAGCTGGATCATCTTATCCTTTGTGGCTGTAATTGTGTTTTTACACTATGATTTTGAACATTCAAACAACTGGGAAATGTCCATGGCAGGCATTGTTGTCACCTTAGCGTCCTACATAACTTGAGTAATAGCTTCACCACCAATCAGCCTACACCACTGCTAACACACACATCATTACTATGACAACTAGCATAGCCATAAGCACACACAAATACGATTTGGTCACTTGTAAATTGCTGTTTGGACAGTCGGTATTCCAAAACGGATTTGAAAAACAAAGCTGATTTGAGCATTAAAGCCTAGTGTGAACAAGGCTTTATAGACCTGATAAATGTTATGCCATTCAATTGCAGAATATCTGGAGGAGTCATTTGAAGACTGTTTGTGTGAGTCAGATGATTTGTGTGAATCAAGGAATCAAGCTACTGAACGTTCTTATGGTTTGTGCCTAAAACAAGCATGGTTGTCATTGAGGCCCAAGGACGACAGGCAGCAAAGTCTCTGTCACAAACCTCCCATTTTAACAAAATCACATTTACTGAAATGTGCAGATAAAGTCTGATAACGGAATTTCAGTAAAATCTCCCTCCGTTTTTTATGTGACCACTTTTTCGAAAAACTCTTAAATATCTGCTCCGAATTAAGATTCCAAGAAGTCTTCAGAACGAATGGGGTGTCTGCTATGAAATGATACCTTGAGTTTGAAAAATATCTATTTTGGTTCCTTTTCAGTCAGTCAACATTGGTACAACATACTATGGGGAGTTGCACACTTGCGACTTCGGTTGAAGGATAACGATCACACCTGACAATGAAATCTGCGCTGCTTTGCTGGAAGTGGTGATAAGTGTGAGGCTCAGATTCATTCCCTCAATTATTCCGCATTTCACCTCGGTGTGAACAGGAACAATTTACACTACTAAAACAAACAATTGGAAAACGAGTTGTTGTGCCAACTAAAGCGTGCTCACCCCTTGGACGTTGTGTGCTGAAGTTTGTCATTGTTCTCATACATTTTCTAATCCCAAACAACTAGTGATTCTTCAATTTGTAACCATTATTTTAACTAGGCAAGTCAGTTAAGAACAAATTCCTATTTACAATGACGGCCTACCTTCAGGGTCACCCACTGGAGCACATTAGGGTTAAGTGCCTTGCTCAAGGACACAGTTTTTTTCACCTCATGGGCTCAGGTATTCGAACCAGCGACCTTTCGGTTACTGGCCAAACACATTTTAACCGCTGGGCTACCTGCCGCCCTAGTGCAAGGAGTAAGATGGCTAAGAAAACGACCGAGACGATGATCCCGAAGCCGGGTTCGGGGTCCAGGTGCAGGAAGCGGAGATGGATGGGTGGTTGGAGCAAATGTCTTGTCTGCCTGGACGTGGGGTATGCGGTGGCAGCCCGCACCCAACCCGACTCCTGTGTGTTCTGTTGCTGGTTACGGGAGGCTTCTCGAAGAGAGAGGGTGGCCAGGTTTGGTGGGTACCCCCCGTCGCCTGTGTCTGCCTCGTTGTAGCACCGCTTAGCCTCTCTTCCCTTGTTGAAGAAAGGTCCACTCCTACGTTGTCTTTCAATACCAGGCTAGCTAAACAAGCGCTGGTTGGCTAACTCCCCGAGGTGAGCTAGCTATTACTAGCTATTCCTGCCTCCCCATGACGGAGTTGGTGGGCTAGCTCTCTCGTTTAGTATACCTAGCACTTAAGTTGCTTGGTTATTCTAAATGGACCGCGCTGCGGTCAAAGAGCCTCCTCGCTAACATGCTTAACTTCTGCTGAGTGGAAATTACTAGCTTTCCCCTGGCATTATGGCAACCAACCCCATTCCCATTTTTTAATTCCTGGAGTTGGAGGGAGTGGAGGAAGCAGGGTTTGCGTGCACCTCTGATGAAGAAGCACTTGGCTGGGGTAACCCCTCCCGGAGCAAGGCACCTTGGCATGGGTCTGAATGACCAGTGCGCCCCTCCACAAAAACATTACTGTGACAACAGTGTCCCCAAGTCTGGCTAAACGGGGTACTACATCAGCCATTGCCAGAGCCCCCTGTGCCCGTAGAGGGGCCGGGCTTCATGCAGGCTATACAGTCTCATGGAAGCACAACATATGTTGGAAGCTTGTTCATGTTTGATGCTGCCCCCTCTGTTACCCCGCGTTTCACAGTGTTCACAGGGTTGAAGCGGTATAGCTTACATACCATACCATATTACTGTCACAGACAACAGTGACTTCATTAACATAGCTTACCTACCATATTACTGACACAGACAGCAGTGAATGTCGTTAATAAGTGATAGAGTATCACAGACACACTCCTAATAACTTCTCCCTATCCTCCAGTTATCGTCTTCAAGATAAGAGCCCGACTGAACCTAAACTGGAACTTTGAAATAGACAGATCTCTCTCTGTTAAAATAACATATTTATTTTGTCCGTTACATCGATTAGGCTATCTAACAAGCAAACAGCATATTTCCAGATGAATGCCCATACACTAAGGATAGGGTATTCTCTTGACAACGCTTTACATTACCTTCCGTCCTCATATTGAGGAATATTTCATAATCATTCTACACTCATGTCTGTGAAATAACTAATGCTGCAGGATCTTCCTCTATAGTTAAACATGGCCTAGCTCACACCAGTCCCGCAGATCATAATTCCTGGGCCTGAACCCAGAATGAATGTCACAAGTTAATCGGTCCTGATTAATGCCACAGTGAGGCCATGAAACCCACCCGGTCCCCGGGCTGGTCTAAATATCTATCTGGAGGAGGGTGTCGGTGCTGTGGCTCTTGAAGTCCGGAGGGGGCTAAAAGTGGAACGGGGTGGATTGCAGTCATCAACACCTAGCGTCGTCATCGTGGCCTTTGAAGTGGCTTTGGGCCTTTGATGGCTCCGCAGGGCAGGGTAGGAGGAGGGGGGGAAGAATCTGTGGCGCTCTGCTTGCCCTCCTCTTGGAAAGCCCCCAGAGTTGTGGAATGCATTGAGAACTGAGCAGAGCAGGGAGAGAAGCTGCTACTGGCCTCTCTCCTTCTCTCTCCTCTCTGTGCATCTGAAAACCAACTTGACAGCCTTTCAAAAGATGTTATCAGGACTAAACTTTAATTTCATTGATCAATCTTATTCATGTCAGTCACTGTCATTATCAAAATAAATCTACTAGCTTCAATAGGAACCAGATTCCATTCAAGTCAATCTTCTTTGACATTTCAATATTTGAATGGGGACATGAGAGAGAGAGACTGAGCGAGAGCGAGAGAGAGAGAGAGCGAGAGAGATTATTCAATGTAATTGAAGAATCCATAGAATATAACCACTTCTGGGAAAATTGGAAAACATAAAATAAACAATAACACAAAGGGTTATCTACCCAATGGAGATGTATGGATAAACCACTTCTCCTATCTTTTTGTACTACAAAGGACAAACAGCAAAAACATACATGATGAAATAGAAATCTTAAAGACTACCACCACCCACTGGATTCTCTAATTACATTGAATGAACTACAGGACAAACTGGATCCTGGACTTCCTGACGGACCGCCCCCAGGTGGTAAGGGTAGGTAACAACACAACCGCAACGCTGATCCTTAACACGGGTGCCCATCAGGGGTGCATGCTCAGTCCCCTCCTGTACTCCCTGAACACTCATGACTGCATGGCCAGGCACGACTCCAACACCATCATAAAGTTTGCCGATGACAAATACCTCGGCCTAAACATCAGCGCCACAGGTAACTTCCACAAAGCTGTGAACGATCTGAGAGACAAGTCAAGAAGGGCCTTCTATGCCATCAAAAATATCATAACATTTGAAATACCAATTAGGACCTGGCTAAAACTACTTGAATCAGTTATAGAACCCATTGCCCTTTATGGTTGTGAAGTCTGGGTTCCGGGACAAACATCAAATTGAGATTTTGTATGTACAATGTAAAAACACCAAATAATGCATGTAGAGCAGAATTAGGCCGATACACGCTAATTATCAAAATCCAGAAAAGAGACATTATATTCTACAAACACCAAAAAGGAAGCGATTCCCAAACCTTCCATAACAAAGCCATCACCTACAGAGAGATGAACCTGGAGAAGAGTCCCCTAAGCAAGCTGGTCTTGGGGCTTTGTTCACAAACACAAACAAACCCCACAGAGCCCCAGGACAGCAACACAATTAGACCCAACCAAATAATGAGAAAACAAAAAGAGAATTACTAGACACATTGGAAAGAATTAACAAAAAAACTGAGCAAACGAGAATGATATTTGTTTATTATCCATTTCTATGGTTTCCCATGCCAATAAAGCCCCTTAAATTGAAAATGAAAGAGAGAGAGAATTTAAGTGCAGTGCCTTGCAAAAGTATTCATCCCCAATTTTTCCTATTTTGTTGCATTAAAATCTGTAATTAAAATTGATTTCATGTAATGGTCAAATACAAAATAGTCCAAATTGGTGAAGTGAAATTCAAAAAATACAATAAAACGGAAAAGTGATGCGTGCATATGTATTCACCCGCTTTGCTATGAAGCCCCTAAATAAGATCTGGTGCAACCAATTACCTTCAGAAGTCTAATTAGTCATAATTAGTTAAATAAAGTCCACCTGTGTGCAAAGTGTCACATGATCTCAGTATATATACACACCTGTTCTCTATAAAAAATATCTGAAACTTTGAACATCCCATGGAGCACCATTAAATCCATTATAAAGAAATGGACAGAATATGGCACCACAACCCTGAAGGAGCTGCAAAGATCCACAGTGGAGATTGGAGTATCTGTCCATAGGACCACTTTAAGCCGTACACTCCACAGAGCTGGGCTTTATGGAAGAGTGGCCAGAAAAAAGCTATTGCTTAAAGAAAAAAATAAGCAAACACGTTTGGTGTTCGCCAAAAGGCATGTGGGAGACAACCCAATCATATGGAAGAAGGTACTCTGGTCAAATGAGACAAATTTAGCTTTTTGGCCATCAAGGAAAACGCTATGTCTGGCGCAAACCCATCACCTATCATCACCCCAAGAACACCATCCCCACTGTGAAGCATGGTGGTGGCAGCATCATGCTGTGGGAATGTTTTTCATCAGCAGGGACTGGGAAACTGGTCAGAATTGAAGGAATGATGTATGGCGCTAAATACAGAGAAATTCTTAAGGGAAACCTGTTTCAGTCTTCCAGAGATTTGAGACTGGGACTGAGGTTCACCTTCCAGCAGGACAATGACCCTAAGCATACTGCTAAAGCAACACTTGAGTGGTTTAAGGGGAAACATTTAAATGTCTTGGAATGGCCTAGTCAAATCCCAGACCTCAAATCAATTGAGAATCTGTGGTATGACTTAAAGATTGCTGTACACCAGCAGAACCCATCCAACTGCTGGAGCAGTTTTGTCTTGAAGAATGGGCAAAATTCCCAGTGGCTAGATGTGCCAAGCTTATAGAGACATACCCCGAGAGACTTTGGGGGGTGAATAGTTATGCACGCTCAAGTTTTCAGTTTTTTTGTTTCACAATAAAAAATATTTTGCGTCTTCAAAGTGGTAGGCATGTTGTGTAAATCAAGTTATACAAACCCCCCAAAAAATCTGTTTTAATTCCAGGTTGTAAGGCAACAAAATAGGAAAAATGGCAAGAGGGATGAATACTTTCGCAAGGCACTGTAGCACCATGCATGCATGTAGAGATCAAACGTTAACCTGGTGCTTCGTCTGTCCTTCATCAAATGCTCTGATCCCTTACCATTCAGGATGACTCTGAGATTACACACAGCACAGAGTCACAGAGCCACAGCACAGAGCCACAGCACAGAGCCACAGCACAGAGCCACAGCACAGAGCCACAGCACAGCTTTAGGGCTGCGGCCAAATGGCAACCTATTCTCTATATGGAGAATAGTGTGCTATTTGGGACGCAGCCTAGATGACCAAAGCCACCTGCTGATTATGCAAACTCCTCTCTGACATCAAGGTGTCCTACGCTAAATAAATATATTAAATAAAAGTGTCTTCTTCTGAATCCTCAATCAAAAAATTGTATTGCCTTTACCTTTCTGTGTGTGTGTGTGTGTGTGTGTTGGTCATGGTATAGCAGCTAGACTCCTCTAATCCAGTCTCTCCTCAGAGGAGGAGGCAGACAGGGCTCTGTTTAAACTCACACCAGCACCTCCATACGCTCCCTCCCCTACCCTACCCCCAGGTCTGCATCACCCCATACTGTCCCATCCCCGCTACACTCCTCTACTCCTCTACCTCCCAGACACAGCACAGAGTAGCCCAGTACAGCCTAGCATAGCACAGACAGTGACCTCAACAACAACTGCACAAGCACAGGCATGGCAGCCATATGTACTGATTACTGAGTGTTTGACTGGGGGCTAGGCTAGGTGTTTGACTGGGGGTTAGGCTAGGAATTTGACTGGGGGCTAGGCTAGGCGTTTCTATCTGGGGGCTAGGCTAGGCATTTGGCTGGGGGCTAGGCTAGATGCTGGACTGAACTGGGGGCTAGGCTAGGTGCTGGACTGAACTGGGGGCTAGGCTAGGTGCTGGACTGGACGCTAGGCTAGGTGCTGGACTGGACTGGGGGCTAGGCTAGGTGCTGGACTGGACTGGGGGCTAGGCTAGGTGCTGGACTGGACTGGGGGCTAGGCTAGGTGCTGGACTGGACTGGGGGCTAGGCTAGTTGCTGGACTGGACTGGGGGCTAGGCTGTTGGGTTTTGAACACAATAGAACATCTATATACAGATTGCAAATGTAGTGCAAAATGCAGTAAGGTTAGGAAGACAATAAATAGGCCATAGTGGCGAAATAAATTACAGATTAGCATTAACACTGGAATGATGGAATGTGCAAATGATGATGTGCAAATAGAGATACTGGAGTGCAAAATGAGCGGAAGTTAAAAAAATAAATATGGGGATGAGGTAGTAGGATGGGCTATTTACAGAAGGGCTATATACAGGATGAGGTAGTAGTGTGGGCTATTTACAGAAGGGCTATATACAGGTGCAGTGATCGATAAGCAGCTTTGACAGCTGATGCTTAAAGTTAGTGAGGGAGATAGGAACCTCTAGCTTCAAGGATTTTTGCAATTCGTTCCAGTCATTGGCAGCAGAGCACTGGAAGGAATGGCGGCCAAAGGAGGTGTTGGCTTTGGGGGTGGCCAGTGAGATATACCTGCTGGAGCGCATGCTACGGGTAGGTGTTGCTATGGTGACCAGCGAGCTGAGATAAGGCGGGGATTTACCTAATAAAGACTTATAGATGACCTGGAGCCAGTGGGTTTGGCGACGAATATGTAGTGAGGGCCAGCCAACGAGAGAATACAGGTCGCAGTGGTGGGTAGTATATGTGTTGTATGGCATTGAAGCTTGTTTGAAGGTTAGTTAACACAGTGTCCAAAGAGGGAAAGAGAGTCATGTTTTTAACCCAATCCACACTGGGGACACAATGAGTCCTCACACACAACAACACCCACATTCATATCCGGGTCATGCACCAGTCAAGCAAAAATGTTTGCCTAAATGTTTGCAGAGGGAAACAGAGACGCAGGGGGAGGCAGAGGTGGGATGGAAGGAGGGCAGAGACGCAGGGAGAGGCAGAGTGTAATAGGGCCGTTTCAAAAAAAGATTGCAGTCAGAGTCCAGTGTAACTGCAGTACGCGGCAATTACTGTGTCCAAAAGAATACAATTTTTTATACTGCAGTAATTTTGCAGTGAAACTGCAGTTAGAGTGCAGTAGGGAGTGCAGGGGGGGCAGGGTGAGAGGGGAAAGGGAGAGAGAAAGAGAGAGAGAGGATTATTAGCGCTAGTCTCGGGTTTCGCCCGCATTGGTTTTGCTGTCTTTAGGAAACACTAACTGGTGCTCGTACTACACCGCAAGGAAGTGCTCACCTACATCACTTCTGCATCGCACGGTCGAGGGCATGCCGACCCTTGTGGGAGGAAAGGTAGAGAAGTGGTGTCTGGGGAGTGAGAGAGTGAGTGAGTGAGTGAGAGAGAGAGAGTGTGAGTGAGTGAGTGAGTGAGTGAGTGAGTGAGTGAGTGAGTGAGTGAGTGAGTGAGTGAGTGAGTGAGTGAGTGAGTGAGTGAGTGAGTGAGTGAGTGAGTGAGTGAGTGAGTGAGTGAGTGAGTGAGTGAGTGAGTGAGTGAGTGAGTGAGTGAGAGGGAGGGAGGGGTGACCACATCTGGAACTCATTTAATGTCACAAACAATTAACCTCTCCGATACATTCAAATATACTGACATGAAAGAACAACTTTAGAGGACAACGTCACCCACCCTCTGCACGCCATGGTTATGACGCAGAGGAGCACCTTCAGTCACAGACTGATCCCACCACGGTGTGCCAGAGAGCGCTACAGGAGGTCCTTCCTGCCGGCAGCTATTAGACTATATAATGCCTCACCGGGGTGCCGTGCCGTCGGCAACATAGATCTGGAACTGTTGGGGTGCTGGGACCTAGTTTAACAATTATGCATCCATCCGTGAGTAACTCTGGTCCGTCATCACTCTTTCACTCAGGACCTATTTATTCATGCAGGTGTGTATATACATACTCATGTACAGTTGTTATATCATATCACGTGCAATATTGCTAGTAATTATTGGACCTAACTTACGTAGGCATTCACTCAGGAATGCATATTAGTATCCTGTCAGTTGCACCTTTTCTCATTGCTTTTAGTATATTGAATGTGCAATACGTGCAGTTGTCTGTAATTAAACCCTGCGCACTAAGGACTGTATTTTAAGGGAATTACTATTATTACCCCAAATTATATCATACACACTTTTAGCTATTTAAGTATCTCTTCCTGTCATTTACCTGTACAGTTTGTGTAACCATGCAAGTATTCACTTATCTGTAAATATAACTGTATATTTACCTGTACAGCTCATTTAGCCATGCAAAATACTCACTTACCTGTTCATTTAGCCAGTCTGTCTATTAAGTAAACTATTATTACCCTGGCTCATATCATATGCATTTTTAGCTACTGAAGTATTTCTCTGCCATCGACCTGTATAGTATAGTTAACCATCCAACATCCACCAATGTATAGTGTACATATTCAGCTCTATCTTCATATCTATCTATCTATATATCTATCTATCTATCTATCTATCTATCTATCTATCTATCTATCTATCTATCTATCTATCTATCTATCTATCTATCTATCTATCTATCTATCTATCTATCTATCTATCTATCTATCGAGACAGATGGGAGGGTTTGAGGGTAGCTGAAGGATGGGACTAAAAACAAAACAAATGACAACTATTGTAAAATATACTGTGTTCACAAAATGTATATAGTATGTATAAGCTTGAAGTAAAAGTATTTTGGTCCATTTATTTATTCCAATTAGGTGAGGGGTTGTAGAGTTAGGGTAAAATAATAAATAAAATAAAAATATATATAGGGGATTGGAAATGATGCAGACAATTACATTGATTGATCTGCAATATTAAAGCTGATCTACCCCTCTATGGAGACATAGAGAAAGACAAAAGGAGAGACAGAGACAAAAACAGACAGAGAGAGACAGAGAGAAAGAGAGTGAGAGAGACAGAGATTGAGAGAAAGAGAGCGACAGAGAGAGACAGAAAGAGAGAGGAGAGAAACATTGAGACAGAAATTGAGAGAAAAAGACAGAGACACCGTTGCCCTAGAGCACACAAAAAACATATCAATTAGGATCTGGCAAAAAATATTTTAATCAGTTATAGAACCCATTGCCCTTTATGGTTGTGAGGTCTGGGGTTCTACTAAAATATCCCGTGTGAAACGTAAAACACCAAATAATGCATGCAGAGCAGAATTAGGCCGATACCCACTAATTATCAAAATCTAGAAAAGAGCTGTTCAATTCTACACCTAAAAGGAAGCGATTCCCAAACCTTCCATAACAAAGCATCACCTACAGAGAGATGAATCTGGAGAAGAGTCCTCTAAGAAACCTGGTCCTGGAACTTTGTTCACAAACTCTAACAGACCCCACAGAACACCAGGACAGCAACACAATTAGACCCAACCAAATCATGAGAAAACAAAAAGATAATTACTTGACACATTGGAAAGAAATATTTGTAAAAAACAGAGCAAACTAGAATGCTATTTGGCCCTAAACAGAGATTACACAGTGGCAGAATATCTGACCACTGTGACTGACCATAACTTAAGGAAAGCTTTGACTATGTACAGACCGGCTATGTGCACACTGCCCACAAATTGAGGTGGAAACTGAGCTGCACTTCCTAACCTCCTGCCACATTTATGACCATATTAGAGACACATACTGTATTTCCCTCAGATTACATAGACCCACAAAGAAAACAAATCCAATTTTGATAAACTCCCATATCTTTTAGTTGTAATAGAGAGAGAGAGAGAGAGAGCGAGAGAGAGAGAGAGCGAGAGAGAGAGAGAGAGAGAGGAGAGAGAGAGGAGAGAGAGAGAGGAGAGAGAGAGAGAGAGAGAGAGAGAGATTTGCTTTGGCAATGTAAACATATGTTTCCCATGCCAATAAAGCTATTTGAATGTAATTGAATTGAGAGAGAACGAGAGAGAGAGAGAGAGAGAGAGTGCGAGAGAGACAGAGAGAGAGAGAGCGCGAGAGAGAGAGAGACAGAGACAGAGACAGGGTGGAGGGGGATTGGAAGCAGTCTGTCCAGTTGCCAGAGAAACAGAGAGACAAAGGAGCCATAGCCCAGGCCCAGTCAGGACCCTCTGAGGGAAGGACCTTGGACGACACACACAGGAACACCGGAAGCTATTTGGAAGTACTTCAAACCAGAGATTCTGTCTCTTTGCCATGGCTGGAGGGGGTTATTGTGACTGGAGGGAGCCAGGTTTGTTTGTGTGTGTGTTGCATTATAAAAACCCTCAGCCATAGCTTGGCTTATCTCTTCTACTATATTGGAATCAGAAGACAACTTATTCTCAATTAATAACAACCACAACCATATCACGGCCTTGGACAATCTACACTATGTCACAGCGGTTATCCTATGGGTGTGTGTACTATGTCACAGCAGTTATCCTATGGGTGTGTGTACTATGTCACAGCGGTTATCCTATGGGTGTGTTTACTATGTCACAGCAGTTATCCTATGGGCGTGTGTACTATGTCACAGCGGTTATACTATGGGTGTGTTTACTATGTCACAGCAGTTATCCTATGGGCGTGTGTACTATGTCACAGCGGTTATACTATGGGTGTGTGTACTATGTCACAGCAGTTATCCTATGGTTGTGTGTACTATGACACAGCAGTTATCCTATGGGTGTGTGTACTATGTCACAGCAGTTATCCTATGGGTGTGTGTACTATGTCACAGCGGTTATCCTATGGGTGTGTGTACTATGTCACAGGAGTTATCCTATTGGTGTGTTTAGTATGTGCAGTCCAACCCTAGTGCAGGGGCAGGACTTTACAATATAGCTGTACCACTTTCAGCATTGGAATATCAATGTGGTGTTTCCCAAACTGCTACCAAACTTCACAGACGTAGGGAGAATCTCAATTGTGTACTCCTCACATTCTCTCTCCTCGCCTGCTTCTCAAAACCCATTGGAGGAGAAGGTCAGCGAGGAGGGACCTCTGGCTTTCTCATCCAATGGGTTTTGAAAAGGAGGTGAGGAGAGAGGATATGAGGAGTATGCAATTGAGTTTCTCCCATAGAAGGCAACCAGGTCCCTCTGTATTACAAATCCTACTACTGAAGCAATACGATATCTTTGAAACCATTACCTAAGAAGACACTAAGATGGCAGTCTATTTTGACCAAATCAGATGAGTTATAGAGGGGGCAAATCTCACGACATGAAACGTGAAACTAAACTAGGCATCATCTGATCTGACAATGGGAGACCAGCTAGGAGCCATGAATCCATCTGCTTTTAGACAGAGGTCCCAAATAGCCTCCTATTCCACCATTAGTAAAATATTGTATTGTATCGTTTTGACAATATCACAAGTCTAGTTAGTTTAGCCACATAAAAATACAGGAACCTTCCCGCTAGCCATGATTGGCTGAGATAATGGATGGGCTGGACATGAGCTGGTCAGTAGCTAATGTTAGCTAGCTGGCTTGCTAGCTAACATTACATGTATGATCTGTGTAGTACTATCATTTGTATCGCAGATCCATTTGCATTGCTAGTTATAGCCTAATGTTAGCTAGCTAGCTAACATTGAACCTGGTTGGTTAGCTACTTGCAGATTCATGCAGGGTAGTAACATTAGGAGTTGGGATTATGGTTCATTGTTAAGCTAGCTAGCTACCTGTCTAAACAAAATACTGCACTATGCAAGTAACCATTTCACTGTACTGTTACACCTTCTGTATCCTAAGCATGTGACAAATAAATGTTGATTTTATTTAATATAGTATGTGTTTACCAGAGACGGTAATGTGAAGAACAACATGACCTGCACCAAAGTCAAATTAGGATATAATGTTTGGCCAAAGAGACAGAGTCCAAGTACAAAGATTCTCCAGTAGAATTCCCTGGTTTAATTAGCTCACCATTAACTTGTAAATAATGATATTGTTGTGAGTTTATTTTCCTGTAATAATAAAATACAAATGAGCTAAAGTGATGACGTTGTCAGCTATATGATATGGTCATTATTTGAACTGGCTAGACTGCTAACTTAACGTTACCTAGTTTACAAGCTAGAAACGTTGTTTTAAAAAGTTGCTTTTAGTTGTCTGGTTTGCTAGATTGACATACTAAATTAATGTTAAAATACACCAGTTATGCTATTTTTGTGTTTATACTTTTTTATAACAACAACGACAATTTTGATGTCGGACGAAAATAAAACGTTTATGATGTCATAGGGACAACTGTCGATAGTATAAACCAGCCTTTAGTCTTAATCTTTGGTTGTTTAGTACATGGCCTCACATGAATCTTAAAGAGATGGGTGGGGCTAAGGCTTAGGAGAGTATGAACGATGCTAAATGGGTGTAGCCAAAGAAGAGAATTCTCCAGTAGGTGTACAAAAACATTTAAGGGCCATTTTCTCAAAAGTGAAGTTACATGTTTATCAACTTTCAAAGCAGAATTACGTTACCATTGTTCTTCAACTGTAGTGTATGATATAACATGTTCTAGCTCTGAGTCTCTACTTTTATCCAATGTAAAAAACACAATTTCAAATTTTGCTATATAAGACCGAATCGAATTAGTCGGTGAGCAATATGCTTGGAACATCGAATCACAATAAAATCACAGTATCGAATCGCAATACATATAGAATCGTGAGAATCTTAACACATATCGTATCGGCACCTAAGTATTGTGATAATCTCGTATTGTCAGGTCCCTGGCAATTCCCAGCTCTATTCCCTTTAGTGCACTGCTTTTGACACAGACGGAGAGTCTCTCCCTTCTCTTCCATCGCTGTCTCAATCTCCCCAATGATCAGGTTAGACAAGTCCACGGTAACAGAATGATGCTGAGACTCTGATTGTTCTCTTTGAAAAGGTTTGCCAAACTAAAACCAATGATTGCGAAGTTAAACAAACCATACAAATCTATGATCAAGGAATTGGCGCAATAACTCATCTCAGTAATACCAATATCCTGGAAGAACAACAAGAAAAAGAGAGGGAGGGATAAGAGAGAGAGAGGGAGGGATAAGAGAGAGAGGGAGGGATAAGAGAGAGAGGGAGGGATAAGAGAGAGAGGGAGGGATAAGAGCGGGAGGGAGGGATAAGAGAGGGAGATTGAGGGATAAGAGAGGGAGATTGAGGGATAAGAGCGGGAGAGGGAGGGATAAGAGCGGGGGGAGGGATAAGAGCGGGAGGGAGGGATAAGAGCGGGAGGGAGGGATAAGAGCGGGAGGAGGGATAAGAGCGGGGGGAGGGATAAGAGCGGGAGGAGGGATAAGAGCGGGGGGAGGGATAAGAGCGGGAGGGATAAGAGATAAGAGAGGGGGGAGGGATAAGAGTGGGAGGGATAAGAGATAAGAGAGGGGGTAGGGATTAGAGCGGGAGGGATAAGAGATAAGAGCGGGAGGGAGGGATAAGAGAGAGAGGGAGGGATAAGAGAGGGAGGGAGGGATAAGAGAGGGGGGAGGGATAAGAGAGGAGGGAGGGATAAGAGAGGAGGGAGGGATAAGAGAGGAGGGAGGGATAAGAGAGGAGGGAGGGATAAGAGAGGAGGGAGGGATAAGAGAGGGGGGAGGGATAAGAGAGGGGGGAGGGATAAGAGAGAGAGGGAGGGAGGGATAAGAGAGGAGGGAGGGATAAGAGAGGGGGGAGGGATAAGAGCGGGAAGAAAAACACTATCTGAGAGATTAACTGGCAGCTTCCAAGCGAGGCTGCGCTGGGTTCAGTATGTGTGTGTGTGTGTGTGTGTGTGTGTGTGTGTGTGTTTTGGGTTCCATGGCTCCCTCCCTCGCCCCTATCATACCCACTCGTCTCTTGTTCTGAAGTAAAGAATGGCTCAGTTCTAAACTGAACCCTATTCCCTATATAGTGCACTACTTTTGACCAGGGCCCATTGGGGATATATAGGGAATAGGATGCCATTTGGGACGGACCCCATGTCTGTGATACTTGACTAGGAGGAATCTGGAGGCGTTGCAGGTTTCTTGCTGCACTGCACAGAGAACCCATATGTCAGTGCCAAAACAGGGATTTCTTTTTTTTTTTACCCTCCATCCTCTCCTCTTCCTTCCTCCCCCACTCCCTCCTTTATCTCCGTCCTTTGCCCATCCCAAGTGCAAACCACTGAATCAGAAATTGTTGCCACTTTTTTGAGTCTCAATCTCTTTCCTCAAAGGTTACAGCTAGAGCAAGAGATGTATTCAATGTAACCCTGCTATAGTATGGTGTACAGAGCGGCCATAGAGAGAGGATGTATTCAATGTAAACCTGCTATAGTATGGTGTACAGAGCGGCCATAGAGAGAGGATGTATTTAATGTAAACCTGCTATAGTATGGTGTACAGAGTGGCCATAGAGAGAGGATGTATTCAATGTAACCCTGCTATAGTATGGTGTACAGAGCGGCCATAGAGAGGATGTATTCAATGTAAACCTGCTATAGTATGGTGTACAGAGCGGCCATAGAGAGAGGATGTATTCAATGTAACCCTGCTATAGTATGGTGTACAGAGCGGCCATAGAGAGGATGTATTCAATGTAAACCTGCTATAGTATGGTGTACAGAGCGGCCATAGAGAGAGGATGTATTCAATGTAAACCTGCTATAGTATGGTGTACAGAGCGGCCATAGAGAGAGGATTTTGGATGGTGGGAGGGGATAGGTTTGACTCGCCTTGGAGATTTTCAGCTTTTTTCTGGTAAATGGACTAAGGAGGCCTTTGTGAAGTGAGAAAACGACCTAAACTGACACTCTGATTGGTTGGTTGTGGTCAGGAATAAATAAAGGGAGATTCTAACCTCTCTGAACATCCTGAATCACTAAGAGTGGCTTCCTTTTACACAACAAAACAACCAGCTATAACCAAACCCTGACACATTTTCCACATTTTGTTACGTTACAGCCTTATTCTTAGATTTAATCATGTTTTTTTCTCATCAATCAACACACAATACCCCATAATGACAAAGCAAAAACAGGTTTAGACATTTTGGCAAATGTATTAAAACCAAAAAACGGAAATATCACATTTACATAAATATTCAGACCCTTTACTCAGTACCTTGTTGAAGAACCTTTGGCAGCGATAACAGTCTTGAGTCTTCTTAGGTATGTCGCTACAAGCTTGGCACACCAGTATTTGGAGAGTTTCTCCCATTCTTCTCTGCAGATCCTCTTAAGCTCTGTCAGGTTGGATAGGGAGCGTTGCTGCACAGCTATTTCCAGGTCTTTCCAGAGATGTTAGATCGGGTTCAAGTCCGGGCTCTGGCTGGGCCACTCAACGACATTCAGAGACTTGTCCCGAAGCCACTCCTGCGTTGTCTTGGCTCTGGAGCAGGTTTTCATCAAGGATCTCTCTATACTTTGCTCCGTTCATCTTTCCTTCGATCCTGACTAGTCTCCCAGTCCCTGCCGCTGAAAAACATTTCCACAGTATGATGCTGCCACCACCATGCTTCACCATAGGGATGGGGCCAGGTTTCCTCCAGATGTCACGCTTGGCATTCAGGCCAAAGAGTTCAATCTTGGTTTCATCAGACCAGAGAATCTTGTTTCTCATGATCCGAGAGTCCTTCAGGTGCCATTTGGCAAACTCCAAGCGGCTGTCATGTGCCTTTTACTGAAGAGTGGCTTCCATCTGACTACTCTACGATAAAGGCCTGATTGGTAGAGTGCTGCAGAGATGGCTTTCCTTCTGGAAGGTTCTCCTATCTGCACAGAGGAACTCTGGAGCTCTGTCAAAGTGACCTTCGGGTTCTTGGTCATCTCCGTGACCAATTGCACAGTTTGGCCGGCCTGCCAGCTCTAGGAAGTCTCTCTGTGGTTCCAAACTTCTTCCATTTAAGAATGATGGAGGCCACTGTGTTCTTGGGGACCTTCAATGCTGCAGAAAATGTTTGCTCCTTACCTTATTTATCTTGATCTCCAGTATTTTCCAAAACTGGTCAAATTTATTCCACACATCTGACTTCCCCTTTACCTGCTGAGCAACCAGTAAACATTCCCATGTTTAGAGTTTATTTGTCACGCCCTCTGCATCCATTTTGCTGTCACATGTGTTTACGGTGTTCAGAGTTTGTTATAACCAATTTATTGATGTGATTGTGATATGCTATAGGTCAGGCCCTATTGGTCACATGCATGTGATGCATACTGTACATGTGTCATGTAAAGAGAGCATGGCTTGAGGGAATTTGTATCCTAAAAAAATGAGAGATTTCAGTAACAGAACTTTTCAGTCAGAAATTGCTGTAATTATGTTGCAGCTTCAGCAAAATGGACAGCGCGATAAACACCGTTGAAGTTCTGTAGCAGTCGCTGCAGCGCGGAGGAGAGAGAGACAACGGGTGCTAGTCACAAGGTCACTCACTGTCTTTTTTTAACACAGCGCAGCAAGTCTGAGCACAACCAAATCAATTGCGGTCGGACTCCCTCTAGTAATTTGTGTCTTAATAATTTTATTAAACAGTGCACTTAAATCATCAGACAAGCTCAGTGCATATAGTTGTTTTGATGAAAACACAGTCAATAAAAAAAAAAAGTGCCATTTAAGATTCATTTATTGAAACCGTAATATCAACTGGTTATATTATATATCGTGGAAAACAAACCTAAAAAAAGGCAGTAACATGAAGTAATAAAACAGAATAAAATCTAATAATATTTTTTCAAATTAAAAAAGTGATGCACATCTCGTGTGTGGAACAGAGTGATCACAAATGTACATGTACAAACGGAACACTAGAGTCAAAGCAAATTAACGTGGTCATCAACACCCGAGCCACTGCCTGTTCACCCCCCATCATCCAGAAGGCGAGGTCAGTACAGGAGCATCAAAGCTGGGACCGAGAGACTGAAAAACAGCTTCTATCTCAAGGCCATCAGACTGTTAAATAGCCATTACTAGCACAGAGGCTGCTGCCTATAGACATAGATTAGAAATCACTGGTCACTGGAGAGGGAGAGGGAGGAAAAAAAACTCAAGACGCTGGGAGCCCCAAAGATACCACTCAGTCACCCCTACTGTGATCAAGCAGCTACACTCTACACAGAGAGAGAGAGAGAGAGAGAGAGAGAGAGAGTGTATGAGGAGAGAGTCTCTGAGGTAGAGGACGGGGAACAAAGGGCCTAGCGTTGCCTGGGAGAAGGAGACCCGCGGCCCCAAAAATGTCAGCATCAAGTCCTGGTGGGGCTGAGGGCCAGAGCCAGGGCCACACCATGGAGGTCATTGCCCAATAGAGGTATGGTACAGTCCCCTAGCAGCCACCCCACAGCCCAGGTGACAGGGTTTAGAAGCTGGACAATGATTGGAACCCAACAGCCCTGCCCTGAGAAGCAGCTGGAGCTGGGCCTGCCTACCCAGAGAAAATAAGCTTTGGGATTGAGCCTTGAGGACGAGAGAGAAGGAGTGAGTGAGTGTGGGAGGGGGAAAATGAAATGAGATGAGAAAAGGAAGGATGATGGATGGAGAGCCCCTTCCTCAATGGTCTATAAAATGCATCAGACTAAAACTTTTCAGCATTTAAGCCACCATAACTTTTCAGCCACACCCCCACGGCTTCAAAACTATACACACTCTCTCTTCATTCTCTCTCAACAACTATACACACACACACACACACACACACACACACACTCAGTCACACAGACCAATAAAATGGGGGGAGGGGCCTGGGTGGTGATCGAACAAACAGTTCTCTTGGAACTCTGCCGAGGGAAGCTATTGTGCAGCAGCGCGGTAAAGAGAGAGAGGGTGGGGTGAGGTTGCTTCAATGACTGCCTCAGTCACTGGCAGGAGAGATAAATGGCAGCAAGGTGCTTAGCCAAGTAAGGGTTGGGGTGGGGGAGGGGAAGGATTTAGAGGGAACTCAGATAGCAGTCAAACAGACAGACAGGTGTCACTGAGCAGGTGAGGAGTCACCTCAGTCAAGATGGAGAGAAAGAGAGAGAGAGAGAGGGAGAGGGAAAGAGAGAGAAAGAGAGAGAACACAGAGAGAGAAAGGAGAGAGATGGAGAGACAGAGAGAGAAAATGTCTCTGTAACGGTGTACCCTATTCTGCTACCCGAGAGTGGTAAAGCGGCCTTTACTGGTTCTAACAGCAGACCTATCAGATTGCTGCCAGCTCTCTTAGCAAACAGTTGGAAAAAAATTATGTTTCACCAAATACAATGCTATTTCTCTGTAAACAAATTAACAAGAGACTTTCAGCATGCTTATAGAAAAGGGCACTCAACATGTACTTAACTGACACAAATGACTGACGATTGGTTGAAAGAAATTGATAAGAAGATTGTGGGAGCTGTACTGTTAGATTTCTGTACAGCCTTGGATATTATTGACCATAACCTGCTGTTGAGAAAACTATGTGTTATGACTTTTCAACCATATTGTGGATTCAGAGTTATCTAATAGAACGCAGAGGGTTTTCTTTAATGGAAGCTTCTCTAATGTAAAACAAGTAAAGTGTGATGTACCGCAAGGCAGCTCTCTAGGCCCTCTACTCTTTTCGATGTTTACCAATGATCTGCCACTGGCATTAAACAAAGCATGTGTGTCCATGTATGCTGACGATTCAACCATATATGCACCAGCAACCACAGCTAATGAAGTCACTGAAACCCTTAACAAAGAGTTGCAATCTGTTTTGGAATGGGTGGCCAGTAATAAACTGGTCCTGAACATCTCTAAAACTAAGAGCATTGTATTTGGTACAAATCATTCCCTAAGTTCTAGACCTCAGCTGAATCTGGTAATGAATGGTGTGGCTGTTGAACAAGTTGAGGAGACTAAATTACTTGGTGTTACCTTAGATTGAAAAGTGTCATGGTCAAAACATCATTGGTTGTAAAGATGGGGAGAGGTATGTTAGTAATAGAGAGATGCTCTGCTTTTTTGACACCAGACTCTAAAAAGGAAGTCCTGCAGGCTCTAGTTTTGTCTAATCTTGATTATTGTCCAGTCGTGTGGTTGGGTGCTGCATGGAAAGATCTAGTTAAGCTGCAGTTGGCCCAGAACAGAGCAGCACATCTTGTTCTTCATTGTAGTCAGTGGACTGATATAAATACTATGCATGCCAGTCTCTCTTGGCTAAGAGTTGAAGAGAGACTGACTGCATCACTTCTTCTTTTTATAAGAAACATTAATGTGTTGAAAATTCTGACACACACACTTACCCCACCAGACATGCCACCAGGGGTCTTTTCACAGCCCCCAAATCCAGAACAAATTCAAGAAAGCGTACAGTATTATATAGAGTCATTATTGCATGGAACGCTGTTCCATCTCATATTGCTCAAATAAACAGCAAACCTGGTTTAAATAAACAGATCCTAATAAAATACCAAAATACTACAAACACTCCTCTAAAACTCTGTAAGAGCGGTAGGAAAAGCCCCCCTCCTGAAGACTAGGAAAACGTATGTGTGACTTTCATGTTGAAGCCCTCTTTGCGGGAGTGGGGGCATGGGGTGGGCAGGAGGGGTATAGGTCTGATCTGAGGGGGCCTATATGGAGTGTGGGCATGGAGGGATATTGATTGGTTGGGGTGGGGATGTGGGGGGGATCGGTTGCTCCTGTGTGAAGTGTTGGGGCTGCGGTTGAGAGCAATGTCTTTTAGGGTCCGGGCGAAGGTGGGCACTGCTACCTTGTAGAGGTAGACCTGGTCCTAAATAATTTGTTCTTAACTGACTTACCATTTTTTACCTTTATTTAAGTCCAGGGTGGAGTGGTGGGCAAGGAAAACATTTGTTTTTGAGGCACAGTCACAGGAAATACTTTTCATGGTAGCATGGTGGAGATCTTTTCGTGGTAGTAGGGTGGAAGTATTTTCGTGGTAGTAGGGTGGAAGTCTTTTCGTGGTAGTAGGGTGGAAGTCTTTTCATGGTAGCACGGGGGAATCCTTTGTGGTAGCAGGAAGAGGTAACCACCTGTGCGTTCTCTCCCTCTCTGGGTGTGGATCACTACTCTACCCTCCTCATCTCAGCTTAATATGGACCCGAAAACAATCAGACCCGAACCTGAATGGACCTAACGACAACCAGGTCTGGGACCTGACGGCAAACAGACCACATTGGAACTGATTGACAAAAAAGAAATATGCTATAGGCTATGTAGAGCTGTGGTCAGGTCAAATGGGGTCTATCAGCTGTAGTTATGTATATAGACCCGATGACAATCAAACAGGACCCAACCCAGTAAAGGCCAACTTCTAGAGCTCAGCCCGTTTCACAGTCCAGGGGGGCCGTTCTGTTGCAGCTTATTAGATCACGTTTCTTTTCTCCTCTCGCTACGTTATAGGCTAACCTAACTTACATTTCTTCAATAAAAATTCCCAGTCAAAAAGACCATCCCTCCCTCCCTAATTTCTTTGGATATGTCCCAAATGGCACCCTATAGTGCACTACTTTTGACCAGAGCAGGGCAAGGGTGTAATTTGGGACACGGATCTCCCTCATGCCTTTCTATGGGAGGAGGATATTAGGAGAGTTGGAGCTGAGGGCGAGCTGGTTTATCTGCTCTGTAAACCTCCAGGGATGCACGTTATTTGATGATTTTTTTATTAGAAACAAGGAACCACTTAGCTGGCTGTAACCTCTGGGGCATTTGGCCCAGCTTCAGACAGAAAGGGCTGCTCCACGACTACCTGTTGCTCCACGTCGGTCACATTTTCCCCCCAAAGCGATTTTCAAAAAAGGGACAAGACAGCCATAGCTAAGATGGCCTGCATATTGAGATGAGATGAGATGGAGATGAAAACTGAGGACGGGGCAGAGGACAGAAATATGTATATTTATCCTTAATGAATGACAGAAATATGTATATTTATCCTTAATGAATGACGGAAATATGTATATTTATCCTTAATGAATGATGGAAATATGTATATTTATCCTTAATGAATGACGGAAATATATATATTCATCCTTAACGAATTTCAGAAATATGTATATTTATCCTTAATGCTAGCTAGAGATAGTAGAGCTATTCCTATTCCCTACATAGTGCACTACTTTTGACCAGGGCCCATAGGGCTCTGGGCCCTGGTCAAAGGTAGTGCACTTCAGCCGCTCTCAGAGCAGCTCTAACCCACTCCAGCTGTTCTCAAAGCAGCTCTAACCCACAGCTTTTCCTTGTTTCATTAATATTTCAAAAGGTGGAGACCACTGACCGCCATTAGAATCCCCAGCAACGCATGTTAGCTAGCACATTAGCGTCAAGTCACACAGTCCAGCGTTTACCTTGCATTCTCCTTTGCCAGTTGCACTAAACTGTGTTGGAGAAGAGTGAGGAGTGATGAAACTGCTTCTGACGGCCTTGAAGGCTCCCTGGCTCCCCTTTAAACCGTCTGTTTGCACTTGACTAGGTGAGCATGACAGAATAGTAGTGATGGAGATGTGGGGGATGTATCCTTAGGGACCTGTCTCTCTAAATCTGTCTATTCTCAAACCAAACGGAAGGCAGAGGGCACTAACTGAGCTCTCTCTGTAAATGGAAGCAAATCTTAAAACGACAACAAAGGTAAAAAAGGTTAAACAGCATTAAAATAGATCCACAACAAAACACAGATCTATGGATTGTAAATGCTTACATTTTTACTAGCCAGTTGAAACATGGGGATATAATAATAGGTACTGTTACCAATGTTTCAACGCAGCTCAATTCACTAACAAGGACAGTTGAAACAAGCACACAATTATTCTTCTTCAGGAAGATTTGCTTATCCCTGAAACACAGACACAGTTTCGCCATTCACCAAATCCACTAAAAACAATGTCCTCATGCGCTCTCCACCCTGTGCACCTCACGCCAAAACATCTGAAACCAGGTGGGTGTATAGCCTAGCCTAGCCACCTGGGCCTTGTTGACTTAACATTTCCCCCTGGTCTTGGCTGAAGTTGTGTGTACCTGGCATGCCACAATAACAGAACAGAGAACAGAGTGTCTTTTGTAGGCAGACGAGCAGCGGGTCCAGCATGCAGTTACCATCCCCAGGCTTTGTGTACACCTCCCTCCCTCCCTCCCTGCCCCTATGAGTTCTTCTACGTGTCCGCACACTCCAGGCCATACAAATACAATCCCTAAAAACGGGAATCCCCATTCAAGTCAATTGGTGGGTAATTGGTGGACCGATCATTGGCCATATTGTGTTTAGGTCTAGTTTCCAGGACAACACATACAAATTCTATCTAGACACTGTTGCCCTAGAGCAGTGGTCCCCAACCACAGGGATATATATATATATATATATATATTATATATATTATTATATTATATTATATATATTATTATTTTATCTGTCAAATAAAATAATAATTATTTACAATTATAGGCTATTTGTGCAGTAATTACATTGAACTTGGTGCAGTCTGTTGGTCCTTTTCTCACCACTCTAATATCTCTGTCACGCCCAAAACAGTTTACAGATTTTGAACTTGAGTAAAGTGCGCGCCATGAGTTCATCACGGTCTGCTTTAGCTGTGTTGCCCACCAACTTTGTACTAGTTTGACATGTTCCAAACATTAGCGGGGATTTTGGGAGAGACTGAGACTGGGCCGTCTTTCTCCCAGCTGGTGCGCGATCACATAGCTTCGCTGTCAACGGAGTTCGAGCGTTACTTCCCAACCTCCAAAGACCAACGAAGTGCGACGGAATGGATCTGCGACCCATTTGTGAATGTCCCAGCTGAATCGTCCATGTCCGTTCAGGAAGAAGATCCAATCCTTGAGGTTGCAAATGACGGTGGCCTTAAAAGTATGTTTGAGAACTTCATCTCTGCCGACCTTCTGGATTAAAATCAAGGCTGAATATCCTGAAAACACTGAAGCACTGAAAACGTTGCTTCCATTTCCATCATCCTATCTCTGCGAAGCAGGGTTTCCTGCAATGATGGCAACTAAAATGAAAATACGGAGTAGACTGAACATAAGGAACACGTCACTGTTTCCCCATCACCCCTAGATGGGACCGTCTTGTTGCCGGGGAACAAGCTCAGCGCTCCCACTGATTCAGCAACATGGTGAGTTGCAATGTTTTTATTATATGGTCATTAGAGAAAAATATGCACTTTATGTTTTTATAATATCATCACATGAGATCTACTTAAACTAAAATGTTATGAAAAAGCGGCTGTACTAAATTTATAGGCCTAATCGATATTCCCAGAGAGTACCTTTAATTCCACACTGAAACCATGTTTCTATCTAGACCCAACCAGTTTGTGTTTGAGATGTGGAGACGTATGAATATAAATAGAATATCTGAAAAGTGAACATAGCTGGGCCTGCATTGTATTCAAAACAGAAACCACAAAGCATTTCTTTCTCTGAGATTTACACTTTTCATTCTTCTTGCGAGAGGTGATCCACTTTGATTACACCCAACTTCCTCAGTAAAAGAGGGCAACATGCAGATACATCTGTGCCAGGGCAGTAAGGCTTTGACATGCTGGGTCTGAGAGGGGACACTGGTGACCTCCACACCCCTGGGGACGTGTGTATGTATCCTTCCCATAATGCATCCCATTGCATGGTGGTGTCCCCTTACAAGATGAACACCATGCTAGGGGACAAACCAGACAAGTCTGCCTAATGCTGGTGTGGTGAACAAACGTATGGCCAGGCGTCCCACTAAACACACCAGGCTTAGGATCCTCAGGATTGGTTGATTGAATCACATTGATAAGGCTGGAGAAAACATACGACGCATAAAAACATAATAAAGCCCAAAGGCTTATTTCCATTGCGCTCCTCTTTGGCAACAAGATGGCAGGACAGTGCAACGTAACAGACACTTCAGATAGGGTCGTTCCATTAGATTTCAATCACTTTTTGACCTCACCCCTTTTGAAACTTTCCATAGATGTTTGCCAATGGTAGAAGTGGTTGAAAGTGACTTTTTGGACCTAAATGCAAAAACATTTACAGGTGATAGAGGGGCTCAAAGTTTACCCATTTTACATAACCCACAATACATCCAAGTCTTCATCACTGGAAAATATTAACAGCTGAGTTTGCTATAATTAATAAGCTTTGTCAAAGGGTTTTCAAACTATTTTGATAATTTCTTGAAAAATACATTTTGAAATAAGAAATATTTTTTTTACCTTTAGGCCAGACAAAATTGATTCACTGTTTAACAGATTTCCACCCAGAATAGTGAGGCGAGCGAGCGGACTGATTTTCAGATGATTATTATTAATACACAAATTCACGTTAATGAACATTATTCACATATGATGTATAATAGAATGCAATATTCTATAATATTCAAAAAATATTGGGAAAAAAAGTTGTATGAATGTATTATCATAAATAATTGTAATCAAATGTATGTTGATGCATAATAATGAGATCATTACCTGAATGCATCTCTATAGCCTATAGACTTTAACAAAATATTAATATGATTAGGCCTCTCATAGACTAGGCCTTGTAGAAAGAGAGTCAATCAAGTTAGGTCTGACAAATTAATGTAGCTTTGGAAAAAATACATAAATCCAGCCATAGAGTATAACCTATCATCATCAAAATCAAAAGTTGTTTATAACACGCACCATTAGAAGCATCAATCTATATAGAGCAAGCCTGACTAAATTCGAGCCCAGTAACTTTGCTCACCGCATCCTCCTTCGACTGTCTCGTCTGGCTGCCACAAAAAAGCCCCCACCTTAGAGACAGTCAATCACGTCATTGTGGAGCTGTGGAATGTGTGCGTGCCACTTTGCTGGACATGCTAGCTGTTCTCGGCGGCTCATCATCACTTCAAACTCATTCCGTCGTGGTGTTAAATCGGTTAGTCTACTACTACTACTGTTAGTACCGGTAAAATGTAAGTTACGAATCGCAAATCACCATACAGCTGACACTTCGATTTCATCAATCATTTTGACTTAAATTTGGTCGTCCAAAATACTATCAGCTTGCACTGCATCTTTACTGATGAATGCCTTCATCTCTGGTTCAATTACATTGTTGTTTCGTCTACTAATCAATGATGCATTAACCATGAAGTTAACCGACTGTTTGTTTATAATGAGGGAAGTCCCACGTTTAACCTGGACACATAAATAGTAGGAATGGTGCTGGCTTCAGCCATGATGGCATGAGAGACAAATGAAACATCTGCACGTCACCTGCAAGTGCGAGCGTGTGTGTTTCACTGTCCAATCAGAGGCTCGAACATGATCTGAGCGTGTGATCTAAGGCTGTTTGGTCTCTTGGGCATCAACTTGGGAAAGCCTCAAGGGAGAGCGGACAGTGCATTATAAACAAAGCTTAAAGCATCAGACAAGCTCAGTAGCCTACATATAGTTGTTTATTCAAACATACGGCGTGTCTATATATAGAAAAATACACGTTTAAAAAAAGACTAATAGAAAAAGCCAGGTCGAAAGAACAGACGACTCTCGGTTGACAAATATTTGTTTTAGTCTGGGACAGCCCTAGTCTCAACTGATGACAGGCACAACACAAATACATCAGATTACGTAAAATAGGGTCCAAGCTACAACATATGTGAAATATGCACCTATATTTTCTGAATGTATCGGCATTCAGGTCCCAAAAGTCACTTTCTGACCAGGGCCAGGAGGAGGGACAGGGTCCTAGACACGGGTGATGTTTAAAAGGCTTCGGAGGTGACATCAGTGTCCCTGTGAGTTAGTTCTGTAAGTTGCTACTAGCATGACAGACTAAAACTATTCAAGCAAGACCTCACCCCATAGAAACAGTTTTGAAACTCCTAGATCTCTGTGTGTGTGTGTGTGTGTGTGTGTGTGTGTGTAAGAGTGCAGTTGCTTCTGCAGTAAGCCCCTGCATCTCTGAGTCTACTCTGAATGGCTTTTGTTGTGCGCACACACACACACACACACACCCACACACACGAGGAGGATGAGTGATCTCAGGTTTCTGCTCCTCTCCTCCTGTTATTGGCCTCACCATTGTGTCTAACTATTTCAGCAAACATTGACACAGCATGTGTGGTCTCACATCACACCGGCTACAGCTCAGACAGCTCCCAAGTGGTGCAGTGGTCTAAGACACTGCATCTCAGTGCTAGAGGCGTCACTACAGACAACCTGGTTCGAATCCAGACTGTATCACAAATGGCCGTGATTTGGAGTCCCATAGGGCAGCGCACAATTGGTCCAGCGTCGTCTGAGTTTGGCCGGTGTAGGCCGTCATTGTTAATAAGAATTTGTTCTTAACTGACTTGCCTAGTTAAATAAAGGTTAAAGAATTGATATATATATATAATAAATAAATAAAAACAATGTGAGTGTGTGTATTGTGACATCATCTTCCCACTCTCCACCATGTTGTTCCAATCGGAGAGAGAGAGAGAGAGATCAAAAACAAGAGCAAGTCTTGCCATTGTGAGCTGTTAAACAGTAATTGTGACCAATGCGAGACAAACTGTATAGCCTTCTTGTATTTTGTTTAAAATCAAAGCACATTCTGCCTAGTGTTTTGAAGGTATTATTCAGCAAACCATCCTAAAATGTCATAAGAAATTAGTATTCTTTTTTTGGTGTAACATTGACATTAGTAATTAATTAAATATTAATTGGTAATCATCTTCCAAGACATTGATTCAGCTTTTATCTAACGTTACTAAACAAGCACCACTGTGAGAAGTGGCGGAGCTCTGGTGTGCTCTGGCAGCACAACACCCCTGCAGTCCGCTGCACCAAACAAGCATTGAAGCATAGCCAACTCTTTTGCTTTGCACAACATTTGGTGATGCAGAAACAAGAGACCACGTGTGTGGCTGTTTTATGAAGTGGCCACCCTAGACCCTAGAGACATGTGGCCACCCTAGACCCTAGAGACATGTGGCCACCCTAGACCCTAGAGACATGTGGCCACCCTAGACCCTAGAGACATGTCGCCACCCTAGACCCTAGAGACATGTCGCCACCCTAGACCCTAGAGACATGTCGCCACCCTAGACCCTAGAGACATGTGGCCACCCTAGACCCTAGAGACATGTGGCCACCCTAGACCCTAGAGACATGTGGCCACCCTAGACCCTAGAGACATGTGGCCACCCTAGACCCTAGAGACATGTGGTCACCCTAGACCCTAGAGACATGTGGTCACCCTAGACCCTAGAGACATGTGGTCACCCTAAACCCTAGAGACATGTGGTCACCCTAGACCAGGGGTGCAAAATTAGAATTCTCTGTGGCTCATGTCCAGTAACTAACATTTTCTCCCCCCAAAGGCCCAAACCATTAAAATGTCTAACGTGCACTATGATTTGGGGGCATATGTAGTTATTGTATATGTATAGCTCACAAACAAAGTACTACATTTCAATAATTTTTCAACAATATTTATTGCACATTTTCAATGCAGACACATTAAACATGAGGTAAAATAAATATGCAGCCTATTCATGAATAAAACGTAGGCCTATCACATGTTCTCATTTCAAGCTAAACAAGACAAATAACAAAAGTGCCTGTTTCTGAAAAAATTGCTTAGATTTTTTAACAAATAAGAAAACACAGGTTTAATATTTATCTTTCCTACTTTCTCCCACTTCACTTCTCCATCTCTCTTCTTAAGTGAGATAAATTGGCTTTTGCTTGCCCTGCCAGTAATTTGAACCTTGGCTGGAATGGAGTCAGTGCCATTCTCATGCACATATGTAGGTGCTCATTGGTGAGTCTAGAACGGTACTTATCTTTAAATGATGTTCATAGTGGAGAAAGAAGACTCAACTGTTTGTGGAGCCAAACATGGTCTAGGTGTGTAAAGCTACTTTGGTTAGACCAGGGAAAACAGTCTCAGACACAGCCTGCAGACAGAAAGTGTCATGATCAGTTAGTTGAAAGTGCTCTCTTAGTGCCACATTTGCTTGTAGATAAATCAGTTCCATCTGTAGAGATCCAGCATCTGTAGAGATCCAGCATGGGCCCATTTGAAGGTCTGTGTCGCCTCCTTTTACTGAGACATCTTACGTTGTTGTGCAGCAGTAGGTCATTTGCATTTGCCTCAACTTCTTTCAGGAATTTTCTCAGCAGGCGATGATGACGACGAGATGAGGAAGCCCTGAGGAAGCTGATGAGTTTCATCATTGTATTCATCACTTCAGCATGCTCTTCTGACAGATTGGCGCACAGGACAGACTGATGAATGATGCAGTGGTAAGCTGTGAGGTCAGGGTGGTCCTCTTTCAGTCCTTGGATCCATATGAATGTCTATCAATTTGAGAGTGGTTACATTTCAGCCCCATCCCTCAGCTATTTACCAAATCAGTGGGGGGTTTGCTCATGTAAAAAGGCATGCACATGCCTGTTCTGTTACACACACACACACACACACACACACACACAATTTACTCACTACACAAACACAATTTACTCACTACACAAACACCAGGTAGGCCTTGTATAAACTTTACAAAGAACAGAGTCAACGGTGTTGCACCTGTTGTGTACTTTAAGAACGCCCTGTGGATTATCTGTTGAAATCTTTTTTTTTTTTTTTTTTAAACATCCATGATCCTCAGCCCATCTCAACAGAACAGAGCCAGTCCACAGCCCGTCTCACTAGAACAGAACCAGTCCACAGCCCTTCTCACCAGAACAGAGCCAGTCCACAGCCCGTCTCACCAGAACCAGTCCTCAGCCCTTCTCACCAGAACAGAGCCAGTCCACAGCCCTTCTCACCAGAACAGAGCCAGTCCACAGCCCGTCTCACCAGAACAGAGCCAGTCCACAGCCCGTCTCACCAGAACAGAGCCAGTCCACAGCCCGTCTCACCAGAACAGAGCCAGTCCACAGCCCGTCTCACCAGAACCAGTCCTCAGCCCGTCTCACCAGAGCAGAGCCAGTCCTCAGCCCGTCTCACCAGAGCAGAGCCAGTCCTCAGCCCGTCTCACCAGAACAGAGCCAGTCCTCAGCCCGTCTCACCAGAACCAGTCCTCAGCCCGTCTCACCAGAACCAGTCCTCAGCCCGTCTCACCAGAACCAGTCCTCAGCCTGTCTCACCAGAACCAGTCCTCAGCCTGTCTCACCAGAACCAGTCCTCAGCCTGTCTCACCAGAGCAGAGCCAGTCCTCAGCCCGTCTCACCAGAACCAGTCCTCAGCCCGTCTCACCAGAACAGGGCCAGTCCACAGCCCGTCTCACCAGAACCAGTCCTCAGCCCGTCTCACCAGAACAGAACCAGTCCTCAGCCCGTCTCACCAGAACCAGTCCTCAGCCCGTCTCACCAGAACAGGGCCAGTCCACAACCCGTCTCACCAGAACCAGTCCTCAGCCCGTCTCACCAGAACAGAACCAGTCCTCAGCCCGTCTCACCAGAGCAGAACCAGTCCTCAGCCCGTCTCACCAGAGCAGGGCCAGTCCACAGCCCGTCTCACCAGAGCAGAACCAGTCCACAGCCCACAGTTAAAAACACTAACTATTACTTTAGGTATTTGGATCCAGTGTTTTTACAGAGAGCATTAGGTCTTATATCTGTCCCCTCCCTCCTCCTATGGGGTGCCTAGAACTTGGTAGGGCCTCAAATAAAATCTTACCGACCTAAAGTATTTCCCCTCCACTTGAACAGGCAGAGAGGGAACACCTCCACCTTTATTTGTACTGGAAAAGAGCCTCAGGTCTGACATTACATCATGATAGTGTTTCTCAGCGGAGCATCAGGCACCGGTATTACTCACTGAATCCTTTGAAGAGCTCTCTCTCTCGCTCTCTCTCTCGCTCTCAGAGCAGCAGGTCCATTGATGTTAGAGCTGTAAGCGGTGTAGCAGCACAGCCTCCCAGCCCTCCCTACCTGCCTGCCTGCCTGCTTGATACTTTCTGCTCAGGCAGTACATTCATGTGGTTTACACCCACAGCACAGCCAGACTGCAGCAGCCTTTCACCCTCCCACTCTGCCCTGCCTACCACAGGCCCTGCCCTGTTCAGGGTCCAAAACTGGAAAGACAGGCAGGAAGTGTAGTGTAGTAAACGTTTCTCAGGTCTTCATCTGAAGAGAGGAAGCCTATTGGTCTTCTCTCAAAGCAGGGTTTACCACAATTACAGAGGTGTGAAGCCAACATACTGAAACTGAAAAGAAAATATGTTGCGAGTGGATGAACGTGCGCTGGTAGCCTTGTAAAGAAGCCCTTTGAAGTGATTGTTTGACAATCAGATGAAAACTGACTGGTTGTGTTTATGACACAATAAAAAGGTACATCTTTACAACTAGGCCCACAAAGATCCTATTGAATTAATAGAGATTCTATATGTAATTCTATGATTATGACCATAACAATTTGTCTAATTTCATCCCTGAATAGTACTATGATACTTTAGTCTGGGGAAGGATGGATGGAGGCACAAAACCAAATCATTCCTTCAACTGAGTAATAACTATATAATATTAGTAAGCCTGGAACACAGAAATAGCATCAAGGGACTTCCATTAGCCAAACTGGGTTACTAAAATAAACCTGACAGAGCATGGAGTAACAACGGAGATATGAGTTGTGAAATTGTAATAAGTTCTTCTATAATTGTGGCTGCCAACACGACATTCTTGGTCCGCAGCTCAAATTGACCGTAAATATCACAGTTAGCACAAACTATTAAACAATTACAGATGCAAAGGCCTACACCATGCAGCCCTGCTACCAAAACAGGAAAAACTCTGTGCCCCAGAATAAAAGAAATAATACTAATTCTCCACCACCACTCTAGGACCTGCGTGTGCCACCTCTGAAACTACCACACAATGTTACAAATTAAAAAACACCCTATTTGTAGGATCTACATTTGACATGTTTGTGGTGGTGTGGGACGGGCTTCCATATATCTACGTGGCTCAACTATCGGGGCGAGTGTCGTGCACTACCTCCGAAGTTAGCGGTTGAGACGTAGCAAGTACACACGTTTTCATTTGAGTAATATGTGTAGCAGGGAAAGTGTTGTAAGTGTGATGACATTCTTAGAGGCTGATGTAATGATGTACACAAAGAGAGACCTTTGAACTCCTGTGTTCTTGAACCCAGAAAGTGGGACAGATTTGTGATAAGGCTTCACTTCTCATCAAAGTGAGAGCAAATCAGGGTAATGTGCGCAAAGTGCATGTGTGTGTGTTTGTGTGCCTGACGCACACAATGCCTGTGTGTGTTAGGAGGCAGCCAAACAGAGTGCAGAGGATGGAAAAGGATTCCAGGCCAGGCAGCAACTCTACACACAACACAACTACCTTCCCCAGTCAGTCCACAGTCCCTGTGTGTATCAGTCGATCTATCTACCCGTGGGTAGGAGCATAACAAAAGGGAGGCTGTTATGGACCTTCCTCCGTTAGTTAACACATTCCTGACCAACAACGAAGCCTGCCTCTGTTCTACCTGGACCAGCCATGGAGCAGAGGGAGGGCATTGTCATCTCCCCCCTAACCCCAACTCTTGCCCCCTCATAGCCCCCCAGCTTTTGTTTTCCAGCTAGACCCTCTGTGTCAGTGGATAGAAATGTGGTCTGACTGAGGCAGGCAGGCAGGGGATGGTCTGGCCCTCTCAGCACGACAGTCATCAAAGGCACCAATGATGATCATGGGGGCTTTTCAGAAGTTAATACCACCCAGTCCCCAGTCAGCTCACTGTGGTTCTGCATTTCAATCATAATAACAGTAGAAGGTAATGTAACCTGCCAGCCTGACACACCTATTTGAATATATATTGTGTGTCACTGTTGATTATCTTGTTCTTATGAGTTATGTGCATGAGTGACTCAAATCAAGATTGAGTATCCAATACCAGAATGCCATCTATTTACTGTGGCTGGCTTATTCACTGGTCTCTAAATCACACATCATTTCATCTTCTTCACAGCTCACAAACACTTCCTGTAACATCAGCAGCACGTCAAAGACAGGAGGACACAGAGCCAACCACTTCATCATACAAATACTCACTCACTCACTCACTCACTCACTCACTCACTCACAGGAATGTCCCCCAGGTTAGACTGTTGGTTAGAGAGAGGGAGTCAGTGAGTGTGTCGGCAGATGAAAGACCGAGGGGGAGGTATCAGCACACCCAACAGGAAATGAGCAGTTGGACTGATTTAGGACACCATATCACTTTAGACATCCATCACAAGCCCACGGTGCTTTGTGACAGGCCATGATGTAACATACAGATTAGTGATACAGAGTTTTGATTTATGACATGGTAAACGTACCAGTACACATTTGTTGTGAGGATAAGGCAGAGTTAGGTTCTGGTTCATAGTCTGTGTGTATGAGCCAACTAAGTCAAAGTCATGCATATTTGCATCCTCTCCAGGACTTAAGGTGAGAGAGAGACAGAGAGACAGATAGAGCGAGAGCGACACAAACAGAGAGAGAGACAGAGAGCGAGCGAAAGAGAGACAGACAGACACAGACAGAGCTAGCCTCTTGTTGCTTGGCGGCAGGTGGAGCGGCGAGGGGACCTGTGTGTTCCAGGTACCTCCCACCCAGTAATGCCTGAATCCCTCAATCACACCAAGCTCTCATTATAGTCTAAATGCAGCAGGACATAACTCCCGCCTGCCTGGCCTGCTCCTTTGCTTTCTCTGAGTTGAGAAGAAAGGTATAGGGGCTTGGGATCTTCATTTTCTGACTTAGTTCGTATGTGCAGTTGTGTATAGACTTCATGAAGGTCAGACGAAGCTACTGTATAGACTTCATAAAGGTCAGACGAAGCTACTGTATAGACTTCATGAAGGTCAGACTAAGCTACTGTATAGACTTCATAAAGGTCAGACGAAGCTACTGTATAGACTTCATGAAGGTCAGACTAAGCTACTGTATAGACTTCATGAAGGTCAGACTAAGCTACTGTATAGACTTCGTGAAGGTCAGACAAAGCTACTGTATAGACTTCATGAAGGTCAGACTAAGCTACTGTATAGACTTCATGAAGGTCAGACTAAGCTACTGTATAGACTTCATGAAGGTCAGACAAAGCTACTGTATAGACTTCATGAAGGTCAGACTAAGCTACTGTATAGACTTCATGAAGGTCATACTAAGCTACTGCATAGACTTCATGAAGGTCATACTAAGCTACTGCATAGACTTCAAGAAGGTCAGATTAAGCTACTGTATAGGCCAGGGGTACTCACCTCTTACCCTACGAGGTCCGGAGCCTGCTGGTTTTCTGTTCTACCTGATAATTAATTAGTGCCACCTAGTGTCCCAGGTCTAAATCAGTCCCTAATTAGAGGGAAACAATTAACAAAAGAAGTGGAACTGGCTTCGAGATCCAGAGTTGAGTTTGAAGGGTATAGGTTATCCACATCCAAACAAATATCATATCAACAACAGTGGTTGATATTTGATGCAGTATAATCTAATACTTTGAGTGAGACACAGAGCCCTAGATTCTCAGCAGTTTTTCATTCCTGTCACTTTATTTCCAAAGAGGAAGTGAGACGAAAGCCATCTCTGGTTATGGTTTGAAGACACTATGAGTTCCATCTGGGACCGCTGGGACCGCTGCCGCTAACACTGTCACTTCCCAGCCTGCCTCGCTCCCTGTCTCGGTCCCTGTCAAAGCCTCTGACTGGACTGTCTCTGCCTCTCTCCCTCTGCCTCTTAACTCTCCCTGTCCCAGTCTCAGCCTCTGTCCCAGACTCAGTCTCCAACTCTGACTCTCCCTGTTTCAGCCTCTGTCCCCGTCTCAGCCTCCAACTCTGACTCTTTCTGTTTCAGACTCTGTCCCCGTCTCTACTTGTTTCTCCAGCTCCTCTCTCTCTCACATGCTGCTGACAGCACAGCCCTGCTGCAGGGAAATCAGATGCTGCTCTGCTCTGCTCTGCTCAGGCCATGTGATGAGATGAGATGCAGGCAGCTTCCCTCGCTGGGCAAAAGGAACAGTCAAGCAGATGGCTTCATTTCAACCTCCTCAGCACCAAGAGGCTTAATAACCTCCTCAGCACCAAGAGGCTTAATAACCTCCTCAGCACCAAGAGGCTTAATAACCTCCTCAGCACCAAAAAGCTTAATAACCTCCTCAGCACCAAGAGGCATAATAACCTCCTCAGAACAAAGAGGCTTAATAACCTCCTCAGCACCAAGAGGCTTAATAACCTCCTCAGAACAAAGAGGCTTAATAACCTCCTCAGCACCAAGAGGCTTAATAACCAGGGAACCAATGGTGACACTGGTAACTGCAGGTATAATGCATTATGCCATTATAATGCATTATAAGACTTGTTATAAGCATATGACCCCCTTTATAACATTCTATTAATCTAATAATGAACCAAAATGGCAAAATACAAGTGTCGCTATGGGGACTGGGTGGTGGACTAGTAACCCTTTGTGCATCCCATAATAAATGTAATCCCAAACCAGGAAGTAGGTTCAGTAGCTCCTCCTCCCATGCAAATCAGGCCTTAGTCTCAAATGGCACCCTAGTCACTAAATAGTGCACTAGTTTTGACTAGTGGTGGTGATGACTAATGATGATACCATCCAACTGTGTAAATATCGGTTGGCATGGTGGTAGTGAACTTGAGCTCACCGTCTGTCGCCCGGATCGTTCCACCTAGGCAAATCAGGCGGGGGTTGTAGGGGTGGGGTGGTCACGCCATCATGGCACGTGTTTGCCATTGTCAACACTGCTAATGAAATAACTCACTGCCACTTGTTTACGCCAGGGTTTAGAGTTATACAGCATCACAATCAGACAACGCCTCTTGTAGCAGGGTTTGATGTTATATGCTGCCACATTCATACCCCCACACCATATCCAATAACAATGAAGACAACCATCGCAAACTAGTCAAAACTGCAAACCCAAAACATGAAGCGACAATGCCTTATAGCGATGTAGCTCTACATTGTATACCAATGGCTCTGGCTACAGTAAACCCATTGTTTCACAACGCTTCACACCCGTTTAAGATGAGGAGGTATTTATTTATATAGCGTTCTAAATCCTACATTCTTTGTTCTAATTATATGTTCTACATTCTAAAGTCAGGCAGCAGTCACAGTGGAGCTGCCCAGCTTGCAGAGAGAGAATACCCCATGCAGTTTGACTCGCTGACACAAGAGGGTGGTTTAAGAGACATGGATTACCTCCCTATTATGTAGTCAAATTGTAGGCAATCAGGGGACTGGGAACTGGACTGGCTGGTGGGGAGGGAGGGAGGGAGAGGCTGAAGGTTCTGGCGTCCCGTCCACATCGAGTCATCTCACTTCCCACTTCCCTATTAGCAGAGCAGAGCAATAAGCAAATTGACTTAGTTTATTATTTTTGGCCCCCGCCGGACATGCAGTTTTTCTGCACTCTTCGGGCAAAGCTAAGGGGGTGTTCACTTTGGGGAACCGGCGGTGGTTGTGGTTACTGAACCTCCTGAGGTCTGGAGACCACTGTACGTAAGAGGCAGAGTAGAGCAAACCCCCAGGGGCCCATTCAAACCGCAGGAGCTGACTGACTGGGCCCATTCAAACCGCAGGAGCTGACTGACTGGGCCCATTCAAACCGCAGGAGCTGACTGACTGGGCCCATTCAAACCGCAGGAGCTGACTGACTGGGCCCATTCAAACCGCAGGAGCTGACTGACTGGGCCCATTCAAACCGCAGGAGCTGACTGACTGGGCCCATTCAAACCGCAGGAGCTGACTGACTGGGCCTGCCTGCCCTCCAAAGCTCTGGAAACCACTGCTCAATTCAGACACATACGCTGGACGGGACAAGTCAAGTCATCCATTCACACTGACTGGAAGAAAGCTGAAGGTCAAGGCCTCCATTCACACTGACTGAAGGTCAAGGCCTCCATTCACACTGACCGGGAGAAAGCTGAAAGTAAAGGCCTCCATTCACACAGACAGTGGAGTGGTTACAGAGAGAGGGCACTGTGGAAAACGCACAACAGGGACAGTAGTGAAAGTATTTATGCACGTTTATAACAAGTCTTACAATGCATTATAAGTACATCATAATGCATTAAACCTGTGGGTACATCTGCATTGCTTTCTCTTGTCATGGATCCACCCAGTCCCGTTGCTCATTCCGTGCACCAGTGCCGGAGGTCTACGCCACCGGCCTCTAAAAATTAATGAACTGTGTCATTACGCACAACTGGTGCCCATTCCCCCACTAATTAGTAATTGTATAAATGTGCCCTGTGTTCACCATTGTGTAGTCGATTATTGTTCCCATGTCCGTTGGTCGTGTGAGTACCTGTGCTTTGTTGTTTTGGCTTTCGTGCCGCTTGTATTGTGCATGTATGATTACGGGTCTCGTGCCGTGTATTTATTCGAGGTACTCCTCATTCTTTTGTTTGTGTTTTGCATACGTGGTTAATTTGGGTAGACATTTTTTTTTTTTTTTACTATTACGCATTCCTGCACCTGTCTCCCGATCATCCTTTGCACCGACGTGACAGCTCTTTGGGGTTTTAGTTATTGTAAAGATTTATTTTAAATTTTTATGAATTGCATATATATATATATATATAGTAAGAAATTAAATATTAGCCTTATATTAAGCTAATAAATGATGGGTTATGCATAATACACTTCTAACGTATAGCCTCCATCTCTTGTGCAATACCCAAGCACCTGTACTCCGCTGGCATCTACTTAAAAAACACTCCTTAGCTCTTGGCGTCCCATACAGGAAAGCTACACTAGAATAGGTTGCTGGACATTTTTTTTGCATTTCTTATACCAATAGACTAAAAGGGATGTAAGCTCTTGTTTGACTAATGTTAAATACAGCAGCCAACAGAACTCACGGGTAGTTTGAAAAAAGAGTGAAAGCGCGATGGCGGCAGGCTATAGAAGTTATTTATTCAGACCCATAACTATTCAATCTTCATGAAAAGAAATGAAAGGATGTCATTAGAATGATGAAGATAAGGAGAACTAAACTTATTTAATTTAACTGTTGAAAGCAAGGAAGGAACGAAGCAACAATAGAGAAAGAGGTAGGCTAATAACATTAGGGGAAATATTAAAAGATATACAGTGCCCTCGGAAAGTATTCAGACCCCTTGACTTTTCCCACATTTTGTTGCGTTACAGCCTTATTCTAAAATGTATTAAATGCATAATTCTACACACAATACCCCATAATGACAAAGCAAAAAACAGGTTTTTAGAAATTCAATATCACAAACTGAAATATCACATTTACACAAGTATTCACACCCTTTACTCAGTACTTTGTTGAAGCACCTTTGGCAGCGATTACAGCCTTGAGTCTTCTTGGGTATGACGCTACAAACTTGGCATACCTATATTTGGGTTGTTTCTCCCATTCTTCTCTGCAGATCCTCTCAAGCTCTGTCAGGTTGGATAAGGAGTGTTGCTGCACAGCTATTTTAAGGTCTCTCTAGGCATGTTTGATCGGGTTCAAGTCCGGGCTCTGGCTGAGCCACTCAAGGACATTCAGAGACTTGTCCCAAAGCCACTCCTGCGTTGTCTTAGCTGTGTGCTTAGGGTCATTGTCCTGTTGGAAGGTGAACCTTTGCCCCAGTCTGAGGTCCTGAGTGCTCTGGCGCAGGTTTTCATCAAGGATCTCTGTTCATCTTTCCCTCGATCCTGACTAGTCTCCCAGTCCCTGAAAAACATCCCCAGAGCATGATGCTGCCACCACCATGCTTCACCGTAGGGATGGTGCCAAGTTTCCTCCAGACATGACGCTTGGCACTCAGGCCAAAGAGTTCAATCTTGGTTTCATCAGACCAGAGAATCTTGTGTCTTTAGGTCTCCAAGCGGGCTGTCATGTGCCTTTTACTGAGGAGTGGCTTTCATCTGGCCACTCTTCTTTATATAGAAGGACAGAGAATAGGAGTGGTCAGAATACTATGTTTGCAAAGAAAGCAAATCTAAATAGATGTGGTTTTCAATGTAAAGCTGAGGTCTGACATTTCTGTGTGGTTAGTAAGCCATGCCAAATGGCCAACAAACGCTATGTGTATAAACAGTCAAACAGGATCCATTTCTGTGCTAAATATTCTCTCTCCTTTGATCCAGACGTTCTCCCGCAACGTGATACTTTCATTGCAAAATATGACAACTGGTTGCCATTTTTATGAAAATACACTTGTGGGTGCGGACACAGACACGGATACAGACACGGATACAGACACGGATACAGACACGGATACAGACACAGACACAGACACGGATACAGACACGGATACAGACACAGATACAGACACAGATACAGACACGGATACAGACACGGATACAGACACATACACGGATACAGACACATACACGGATACAGACACGGATACAGATACAGACACGGATACAGACACAGACATGCACACATACGCACCATTGTTTTCTTCAGGAAAGTGTTTACTTTCCTGTGGCTCTGTATTGTAATTTCACAGTTTGAGTTAGAAAGCAGTACATGTCTTACTGACAGACTTAGATTCCTGTGACGATCCTAACAGGACCCAGATATGGTACAACTAACCCTGTTACTTCATTAAACATGTAGGTTAGCACAACAATAGTAATAATTGAATATTATTTTCATATGTACTGTAACGGTGCTAATAGTCACTAGGTTGAGGCCTAGGGCTTTACTACACTATGTAATGTTAAAATATTATAAGTATTAGTTATCATGTTCTTTAATATAATGAACATTTCCTCTATTCCACAATTACAAAAAAAGGCACTGCCTCCTCCCACTCCAGACATTGATCAGAGTGTGAGGGTCTCAGTAGCTACATTCTTTAACCAGGGCACACTTCACTTCTCTTCAGCGGGCTTTTAGGCCAATCTTGACAATTCTACCTACTAGCACTGGCCTTTTCAAACTTCATACAGTCACTGCATGTTCGCCATTTAACACATTTCACTTTTATTTAGAAGACAACCGGTTCAGATAAAGTTTCCTTCTCCCGGTATAGCTTTCAAAAAATCAGCACTGAGAGTTATAGACCACATTGTCCCGTTTACATGTAAGTTCCAGCCGGGTTGGAAGGGGCCGTGGCGTGGACTAACATCACAAGGCGTCAGGCTTGGACAGTCATCAAAGGCTTTAGTACACTTGCCCAATGGTGCTTACGGGAAATGATTACGCACATGGTTAGTGAAGTAGCTGTGGACTGACTATAGAACCACCATACCAAAACTAAGTAACTAAGTTGTACTGGGTACACAAAAATTGTATATCCTTTTTATTCCAGAACGCTAAACATTCTACAAGTGAATGGATCCTTGTTATTCCAGAACGCTAAACATTCTACAAGTGAATGGATCCTTGTTATTCCAGAACGCTAAACATTCTACAAGTGAATGGCCTGTTATAGTTTTTTTTTGCATTTTTATGTTGTTACAAAATATCCGCACACAATCACTAGCCTAGTCCTGCTTCAAAGACGTGGTCTGGAATATTGATACAATGTAACTTCACAGCGAGGCGGGACAGCAGGTATGCAGAGTTGTTTGAGTTCCATTGGTTGAACTGACGAAAATAATAAGTCAATTATGAAAACAAACTATATATATTAAGTAACGGTATGTCCAATAACTTTACATGATTTGATGCAGTGACACACACACACACATTATATATATATATATATATATATATATATATGTATGTGTGTGTGTGACTGAATCAAATCATGTAAAGTTATTGGACATACCGTTTCTTGATTAGTTCCAGACAATATTTGATGGAGCTGTGACTAACTAACCATACACAAACACATAGTAGGCTACAACTCAAAAAGTTTTAGGAGTAGATCAAGAAAGTAGACTGAAAGCTCAGGCTCTACCGAAAAGCAAGCCAAGCTGTGGCAACATATTGGACATGTCATCCCCACAACTGAACTGAGTTTTACATACTTGTACAATCTCGCCCTCCGCGCTGATAGTGGCGCCTGCCTTTGAGAATCGTCCTTGCAACCCCGTCGTGTATGTAGTATAATCTCCATTTGGACTGGACTCAAACAGCACTACTTCCACAAAAGCCGTATCCTTGGCGAAAACCGTTCCAATAGAAGTGGTGACCACGATGATCACAAAGACCACAGAATCGGCTACACACTCTAACCTTCTCCTTGGTAAAATCATCATCTTGCCGGTTGGATATGCGCCGATCGGAACATAATTTCCCAGTGTGATTAGGTGATGGTGCTGAAATTGAATCTGAAGCGAGATCGATGCGTCAAAAGAGCGCCGTGTTCGCGCAATTGTGCAACGACGGCTTTGCGTTGGCCGAGGGTGTTTATTTCACCATTGCAGCCTTGTCAATTACATTGCTTGCTTCAAAACGCTCCCTCTCTTTCTCGCTCCCTCTCTTTCTCGCTCGCTCACCCCCTCCCTCCCTCCCTCCCTCCCTCCAGTGCTACAAAGCGGATCTCCTTTTGATCTCCAAACACGTGATATTTTAGTAGTTTTTTTTCCCCAAAAGAGTTATCCCCACCCACCAATCTCCCTGACTCTCTACTTTCCACTCCCCACTCTCAAGTGCCAGCACCCTGTTAAGGACGCACGGCGCATTCAGTTAGGGTTTTTATTTATTTTTTTATTTTAAATGTTACCTTTATTTAACAAGGCAAGTCAGTTAAGAACACATTTGTATTTACAAGTAGGCGCTATAAATCGAGAAGTAGGCTGTATACCTCGAATTGAAGCCAAGTAGCCAATCATTCTATCAAAAGTGGTACAATTGAGCAGACATAGCCTAATATAGGTTTGCTTTAGGTATGGACGTGAAATGTAATAGCCAACATGGTTATCTATTCTTAAACACTGTCAGGTTGTGTTTTGTTGAAGGTTTGATTCGTTCTTGACTGGCTGTCCAAACGCTATGCCACAGTTTAGGAAAGATTCGCTCAGGATCGAAGCTCTTGAAGATAGGAACGACCTTAAAATAAACATTAGTTTTGTCAAAACACTTCATTATTTAACCCGGCAATTTTTTCAATTTCCATTCTTATATGTTTACCTCTCGATTAGAACTGTATATATTTGTGTCACCGGGCATTACGTTAATGATCAATCTGCCCGTATTGTGAGAGATGAAGAAGTTGTAGCCTGTTGCCTGTTGTTTCCGATGGGTTCCTGTTGTGAGGAATGGATGCAGCATGCTGGGTGTGGGTGTTAGTGTTTAAGAAATAAAAATAACAATTTAAGCCTACACTTTATACACATTTTATGAAATTGCCTTTACAAATTCTTATACATGTTTAAATGTTTTGATGCATTTAAAAAAATATATATTAATTATAATTAATGCTAAGAGAGTGAATGGGCAAGTCAAAATATGTGCCTTTGAATGAGGTATGGTAGTAGGTGCCAGGCGCACTGGTTTGAGTGTATCAAGAACACATACACAATCCATTTCTCAATTGTCTCAGGGCCTGAAAATCCTTCTTTAACCTGTCGTCTCCTCCCCTTCATTTATACTGATTGAAGTGGATTTAACAAGTAACATCAATAACGGATCATAGCTTTCACCTGGATTCACCTGGTCAGTCTATGTCACGGAAAGAGGAGGTGTTCCTAATGTTTTGTACACTCAGTGTATGTAGTCTATTTATTAACGATTTACAAATAGTTTATTAATGCTAATTTTATGAAAAGTATTATAAAGTGTTAGGTATTTCACAAACTGGTGCATTTCAATTTGCTTATGCAGTAAACTGTTAAACAAAAATGTTGTTATTTTGGCTTAATTAACAATGTGCATTACAAGTTGACAAATCCCCATGTTGTCAGTGTTTGGTCTAGCTGCATTCCCCTCATCTTCAAAGGGTTCTTAACCTCATTTATAAGACTGACACATGACAGACTAATTACACAGTCATTCTGAGAAACAGCTGTCACAGGTGTTTAAAGCATCTTAACAGTAATTTGCAACTGAAATATATGATTCTGTGTGTGTGTGTGTGTGTGTGTGTGTGTGTGTGTGTGTGTGTGTGTGTGTGTGTGTGTGTGTGTGTGTGTGTGTGTGTGTGTGTGTGTGTGTGTGTGTGTGTGTGTGTGTGAAACCAGTTAACCCACCGTTCTCCAGTAGGCCGTCATTGTAAATAAGAATTTGTTCTTAACTGACTTGCCTGGTTAAATAAATAAAAAATAAAAAAATATCTTATGTATAATTCCAGTGTATGAATCAGAGGAGTAACTGTGCAGTGTTTTTTAATCAAACAAAATAGAGGCCTGCAAAGGTTACACAAGTTAGCTAGTATGTAGTACATCTGAAGTGGTCTAAATCACTTAATTATGAAATACGTATCTTTGTTCAAGCACTTTATAGGAGGTTTAGCAGCTCTCCAATACACTGATGCTCCGTGTCAATACAGCGTTTTGAAGGGTTTCCCTCATATCAGTATTTGTGAAGACTGTTTTGGATTGTATACATCACTGATTACAGTTGTGGGAAATGTTCTCCTAAACAATACAGACCGTTGGTAGCATTATCATTTTTCGTAAAGATACCAATGATGCCATCAGAACACAACATTATCAATGAAAACGTTAGACAAGGCGAACTTGTTTTGTCAATTGATATTGCTACTCATAAGGATGGATTTAGGTTTTTGTATCAAGCCTGCCTACTGCTGGTTAGTAAAAGACCTGCAAGCACAATAAAATGAGGCCTTGGTTGCGCCCAGTAAGTTCTCCTTCTTCCTGAAGTGTGCACTTGTTCACCACTCAGCACAAATGTAAAAGCATTGGATTAGAGTTGGAATGGGCTAGAGAGAGTTTCCATATCTATACCAGTAATTTCCTTTCAAATCAATGAAGGGAAGTGAACAAGTGCACACTTTAGGAGAAAGGAGATATTATTGGGACGCACCCCTAAACTAATCCCCTAGGAACATCAAGTGAATCTGAACAAATGTTATATAAAACCAATATGGCAGCTGCTCTGACATTCTTTATACCTATTCAATCATGTCAGATAGATCCCTTCCTCTGTCATTAACCACCACAGAGAGCTGTGGGCTCCCTGTCCTATTCTGTCCTCTCTCTCTATGGGCTGTGCTTGGGAATAAACTCCCCCTTCACCCTAACAGGAATGGTCGCTTAGATACTATTGTCAGTCTAAGGCCATGGTATATTATACTAGCGCTCTTGAAATGATCCTATAAACATTATATATTTAAATTATCCTATAAACATTATACTTTTAAACAAATAGACTATTAATTTATATTCCCATGTCTATTCTCTTCCCTAGTTGTCTGTCAATGTTGTGCAATGTTATAGCTATAAACATTTATGAATTAATGATTGACCATTTATAATGGTTAGAATCCAACCCTTGGATCATAAATTATTGTAGGCTTGCTGCCAGGGCCGGTCCTGAGACATTTTGTGCCCTAGGGAAGATTTTAGCTGGTGCCCCTTGTATCACAGCCAATTCCACCACCTATCATTGTGTTCATACACTCACACATAAACTGCATAGCTTCATGTCTTTAAAATGTTCTTTATTTTAGAAACAAAAACACCCACAAAATAAAAACAGTATTAAAGAAACAAGTGACATAAAATGAATTATAAATACAATATAAATAAGAGTATTGCAGCAAACAAGTGACATAAAACAAATGATAAATAAGAGTATTGCACAAAAAAACGTAGTATATTACAGAAACCTCAGTGCAATATGCATAATGAAGCATTGTTCTACAGCCTTACTCGCCGTGCCTTTCTTGAAGCAAAGTCATCTATGATATCATCATAAGACAGCTGTTGTGAGACCACATGATTTATACTAATGATGGAAAGTCCACTGAGACGTTCTTGCACCGTAGTTAAGCTTTAATCAGTTTGAGCTCAGAGAAGCTCCTTTCAGCAGCAGCCACTGTAACAGGAAGAGTGGCAGTGATTCTCAGAGCTGCCCACATATTGGGGTACATTTCTGTCAGCTTCTTCTCGTGCAGGAAGGTCAGGAGCTCCATGTTTGTCATGTTTTTTTGATGACAAATGTGGAAAGTTTTGCATTTCCACAGCAAGTTCCCTGCCATCAATATCTGGCTGTCCGTCATGGCTTAGAGCAGTGCTCAGGGTTTGACAGTGCTCTAGCAACTCTTCTTGGGGAAGTTGAGGAGCATTCCACATTTGTCATTCACCACTCCCAGGCTCTGAAATGTCTCATCAAGTGGAGAGAAGGCTGTATCCACTACCACATCAAAAAATGTGCTTTCCATTTTTCGAAGTGCATCACCAATAGGCTCATCTGGAGCCTCATAAGCAAAGTGCCTTTTTGTGGTTCTCAACAGTTTTGTTTGAGTACAGCCTCCACGTTCATCTCCTCACACATTTCCTTTGCAGTTGTCTGTGCATCAGAAAATCCAGGATGTCATACCATATGACTGTGCAAATAGAAAAGCGGGTGAGAGCTGTTCCTTATGACTCAGATCCGGGGTGCAATCTGCATCATTACTGGATCAAATTTGGCCATAAGCTCCACCTCTTTGAGAAAATTGCCATTGTCTGGTTCGTTTAATGTGTCTGTGGATCCCCTTAAAGCCACATTTATTTCAGCTAAGGACTGAGTTATTGCCACCAATCTGGTAAGAACTTCAGCGAATGCCATCTCTTGCTTATCTATTGTTAGCCCCTTTGCAAGACGGACCTTCATTGTGCTCCTGGCTATCCTCATGGGCCTTGAGCAAGTGGCTTGCATTTTTCCAATCCCTTAGTGCTTCTCTATTCAATTTGAAATCTCTCTGAGAAAACATTTTGCAGCAGAAGCAGTACAAACTATAATTCTTTAGCCAGCTTCTTTAGATTTTTTTCTCCATTGACTAAGACTATTGAAATAGTCATGCTGACACCTTCTCCCATCTTTTTGTTTCGGAAACGTGAAACTGTTTTTCATTTGATACGGTCCTCTGAGAACAAACTCTGTTTGTTCAGTTAAAACAGATGGCCAGTCAGTAGCGTCAATTGGTGCAGCCTTTTTGTAGATGCCTGATGCTGCATCGCTGAGCTGTGCTGAGGTAGAGGGGACAGGAGTACTTGATGCTGCATCGCTGGGCTGTGCTGAGGTAGAGGGGACAGGAGCACTTGATGCTGCATCGCTGGGCTGTGCTGAGGTAGAGGGGACAGGAGCACTTGATGCTGCATCGCTGGGCTGTGCTGAGGTAGAGGGGACAGGAGCACTTGATGCTGCATCGCTGGGCTGTGCTGAGGTAGAGGGGACAGGAGCACTTGATGCTGCATCGCTGAGCTGTGCTGAGGTAGAGGGGACAGGAGCACTTGATGCTGCATTGCTGGGCTGTGCTGAGGTAGAGAAGGTGTGTGCAGGTGGCCCAGGATTTGCAGGGGTGGGATTCAAGTATTTCCAAAGTGCATCTGAAAAGTGAAGAGGAGTATATGTGACCATTGGGTGTTACATTATATTAATAAAAAAGCTGGTGATGCTAAAACTATACAATAGTAGCACCTAAGCCACATTATAGCCTAAACACACATAGCAAGAGTAATTACACCTAGAATTCATGCACAAAACATGTATTCAATGAGCACTTCTCTAGCATGCTGTTTGCTATAATACATATACGACTAATCAATAATGAAAATGCAAAGGCTTACAACCAATGCGAACGTTACTAGTATCATCCAAAGTAAACTAGCTAATAGTAGGCTGGACACATTTTTTTTAACTTTCTTCTGATAAAAACTAGTTCATTGCATCCGCCGTGGAACCCAATTCATATTTCCTAGCTGCTTGCCGTAGTTTTGAAGTAATCACGAAAAAATCCAATATTGTGAGACTCAATGTTTTAATTGTACCCATCCCTAACAGATTATACTATTATTACCTATATTTTACTAGGCAAGTCAGTTAAGAACAAATTCTTATTTTCAATGACGGCCTAGGAACAGTGGGTTAACTGCCTTGTTCAGGGGCAGAACAACAGATTTTTACCTTGTCAGCTTGGGGATTCAATCCAGCAACCTTTCAGTTACTGGCCCAACACTCTAACCACTGGGCTACCAGTGCATTCTGAAAGTATTCAGACCACTTCCCTTTTTCCAATTATTTTTACATTACAGCCTTATTCTAAAATTGATCAAATATAATTTAATAACCCATAATGACAAAGTAATGACAGGTTTTTAGAATAGTTTGCAAATATATTAAACATAAAAAACAGAAATACCTTATTCATATAAGTATTCAGACCATTTGCTATGAGACTTAAAATTGAGCTCAGGTGCATCCTGTTTCCATTGATCATCATTGAGATGTTTCTACAACTTGATTAGAGTCCACCTGTGGTAAATTCAATTGATTAGACATGATTTGGAAAGGCACATACCTGTCTATATAAGTTCCAACAGTTGAGCCCTTGAGGGGATCTGCAGAGAAGAATGGGAGAAACTCCCCAAATACAGGTGTGCCAAGCTTATAGCGTCATACCCAGTCTCAATGCTTTAATCGCTGCCAAAGGTGCTTCAACAAAGTACTGTGTAAAGGGTCTGACTACTTATGTAAATGTGATATTACATTTTTTATATATATTTTTATATACATTTGCAAACATTTCTAAAAACCTGTTTTTGCTTTGTCGTTATGGGGTATTGTGTGTAGATTGATGAGGGAAAAAAACGATTTAATACATTTTAGAATAAGGCTGTAACCTAACAAAATGTGGAAAAAGTCAAGGGGTCTGAATACTTTCCGAAGGCACTGTATACTCTGGCCCTGCTGCAGTCAATAGTCAGCACAGTCTGTCCTGGGGAAAGCATCTCCCTCCAGTTGGGGGTATGGGGCCCCTTAATTGCACCCTGAATGCAGACCCTGCCATCTCCATCCTCTCCTCTCTTCATTAAAGCATAACGCCAGCAGCGCCGCAACAAAGGGACAATTCACTGAGAAGAGAGGAGAGGATCATGGTTGGTTTGTGCGCGCAGTACAGTGTGGGGGGGGCGGGGGGCTTGATCACGCTGTAGATGCCTTCCTGCATTTGTTTCAGGTGTACCAGAATATGTCCAACTCTAAAAGAGTCTATGCTGGAATTCAATTGAACCCACCATGGTAAAGTTTAAACCATTTCTTTGTTTGCAAATTACAGTGTGTTTACGCAGGTGTTATTTAGAGATCTGTGGGGAAGTCTTTCTGGTAGTAGTTTATCTGGTAGTAGTCTTTCTGGTAGTAGTCTTTCTGGTAGTAGTTTTTACAGAACCTAAAACCTTTCTGTCGTTTTATTCGGCCATGGGAAAAAGCACTACTATGTAGAAAACTCAATTGAATTGAGCTTTTACTCTCTTACCTCTAGCTCTGCGTTGTATCTTTAAATGCATTTAACTTTTTACACAATTCATAACCGAATATTTTGATGTATTAAGAATTCTGAGACCGGCCCAGCCTGAGTCGGACGACGAATCTGCCCCGGGGCGAACACTGACTTTGAAGTATAGATTAAGGGGAGTTATTTCAATAGGCCCTAATTCCACAGTGAACACACACTCACACACACTCACAAACACACACACACACACACACACACACACACACACACACACACACACACACACACACACACACACACAGAACACACTGTGGGACTATAGTTGGTAACCGTCTGGGGGGATGGTAGGAGGGAAGTGGAGTCTTCAATGTGTGTGTGTCTGAGGTGGGGCACCTGCACCTTTTAAGGCTTGCAGGAGCAGGTATCTTCTTGCAGGAGCAGGTATGTTCTTGCAGGAGCAGGTATCTTCTTGCAGGAGCAGGTATCTTCTTGCAGGAGCAGGTATGTTCTTGCAGGAGCAGGTATCTTCTTGCAGGAGCAGGTATGTTCTTGCAGGAGCAGGTATGTTCTTGCAGGAGCAGGTATGTTCTTGCAGGAGCAGGTATGTTCTTGCAGGAGCAGGTATCTTCTTGCAGGAGCAGGTATCTTCTTGCAGGAGCAGGTATCTTCTTGCAGGAGCAGGTATGTTCTTGCAGGAGCAGGTATGTTCTTGCAGGAGCAGGTATCTTCTTGCAGGAGCAGGTATGTTCTTGCAGGAGCAGGTATGTTCTTGCAGGAGCAGGTATCTTCTGGCAGGAGCAGGTATGTTCTTGCAGGAGCAGGTATGTTCTTGCAAGAGCAGGTATCTTTTTGCAGGAGCAGGTATCTTCTTGCAGGAGCAGGTATCTTCTTGCAGGAGCAGGTATCTTCTTGCAGGAGCAGGTATCTTCTTGCAGGAGCAGGTATCTTCTTGCAGGAGCAGGTATGTTCTTGGAGGAGCAGGTATGTTCTTGCAGGAGCAGGTATGTTCTTGCAGGAGCAGGTATAATCTGTGTAGAAACGACTGTTAGAAGAAGTAATTTGAATGGGCTTCACAGTAATCTGCATTCTTCACGAGGAATTACTTTGTTAATGATATTCTCATAAAGTAGACAGTTATACGTGCTTACACACACACACACGCACGCAAGCACGCACGCACACACACACGCACGCACACACACACGCGCGCACACACACACAACCACGCGCGCAGACAAGCACACATGCACATGCACACACACACACACACACAACCACGTGCACTCACACGCACACACGCACATGCACACACACACGCACGCATGCATGCACATACAAATGCACGCAAGCACATACAGTCAAACATACACCACATGCCCTGAACTACCACTCCCCTCCTCTGCCAAACCACTCCCCTCCCCTGCCAAACCACTCCCCTCCCCTGCCAAACCACTCCCCTCCTCTGCCAAACCACTCCCCTCCCCTGCCAAACCACTCCCCTCCCCTGCCAAACCACTCCCCTCCCCTGCCAAACCACTCCCACTCCCATGCCAAACCACTCCCCTCCCCTGCCAAACCACTCCCACTCCCATGCCAAACCACTCCCACTAGAAAACCAAGAAATAATAACAACAACAAAGCATTGGTGCTCTAGACAACAAATGAGGCGAAGCCAAAACGGTCCGGTCCGTTGGTCTGTGCCAGTGGGTCTTGTTAAAACAGAACTAGACAGACTGACATATTTGCTAACAATCGGGCTGTGAGTAATGTGCTGTGCTGTGTGGGATATTTAGATCAACCCGGATCAATCAAATATTCACTTATTTATCTAACTGAAGTTAGAAGAAGTAAATCAATGCCTGAGCTGGGGCGTGAAGGAGTGTGACAGGTAAGTGACCTGTTGAGGGGAAAGTGGATGTGATCCTGGGAACGAGGATAAAAGGTGAGGAACCCTGAGAAAGCATGCAGCCAGCGTGTGACAGGTAAGTGACCTGTTGAGGGTGTCTCTCTCCTCTCTCTTCCGTCTCTCTCCTCTCTCTCCCCTGTCTCTCTCCTCTCTCTTCCGTCTCTCTCCTCTCTCTCCCCTGTCTCTCTCCTCTCTCTTCCGTCTCTCTCCTCTCTCTCCCCTGTCTCTCCCCTGTCTCTCTCCTCTCTCTCCCCTGTCTCTCCCCTGTCTCTCTCCTCTCTCTCCCCTGTCTCTCTCCTCTCTCTCCCCTGTCTCTCTCCTCTCTCTCCCCCGTCTCTCTCCTCTCTCTCCCCTGTCTCTCTCCTCTCTCCCCCTGTCTCTCTCCTCTCTCTCCCGTCTCTCTCCTCTCCCCCCCGTCTCTCTCCTCTCTCTCCCCTGTCTCTCTCCTCTCCCCCCCGTCTCTCTCCTCTCTCTTCCGTCTCTCTCCTCTCTCTCCCCTGTCTCTCTCCTCTCTCTCCCGTCTCTCTCCTCTCTCTCCCGTCTCTCTCCTCTCTCCCCCCTGTCTCTCTCCTCTCTCCCCCGTCTCTCTCCTCTCTCTCCCCTGTCTCTCTCCTCTCTCTTCCGTCTCTCTCTCCCGTCTCTCTCCTCTCTCCCCCCTGTCTCTCTCCTCTCTCTCCCCGTCTCTCTCCTCTCTCTCCCGTCTCTCTCCTCTCTCTCCCGTCTCTCTCCTCTCTCTCCCCTGTCTCTCTCCTCTCTCTCCCATCTCTCTGCTTTCTCTCACTTTTATTCTCTCTTTCCAACCTCCCTCCCTCTCTCTCTCTCCCCCTCCTCCCCCTCCCCCAACATGTTCCCAGGCCTCCTGTGCTGCTTTAGTGCTTCACTGAGTGTTTGACCGCAGGAGGAGAACACCAATAATAAGAGGAAAACAATCCGTCTTAACACAAACTCACAAATCACAAAGGACCAGACAAATAGATCAATGAGAATCAAATCAACACTATCTTAACGGAGGTTTGCCTGCCTGTCTGAACAGTGAAAGCTGGGCTGGAGAGTTTTTCTTAGTTCCACCCTGTGGTTGATATGGTGTGTGTGTGAACAGTGGAAGCTGAGCTAAAGTTCTGTTCTCAGTGCCACCCTGTGGTTGAGTTAGATGGATTAGTTGAAGTTGGCACTGATATTGTATAGTAACTGTGAATATATTCCCCTACCGCTCTGTTTTAAGCTATTCTGTTGATGTGACCAAAAAGCAAGATAAAGTCAATGGGAAATATTATATTTTTTCTAATTCCCCTGTTAAGTCTTTCTTCCATTCCTGAGGTAACTTGAAGTGACAATTAATCAGACATTACTGGATCCATTCACTCAATGTAGCAAATTGAACATCTTGCCTCATTCGGTCTTCACTGTGTCAGTCAGGTCTGCAGAGCCCTTTATACTTATAACACCAAAAGGCTGCTTAATAGGCTACTACTTTCTTGATTTTGACGCAGACAACCGACCAGTTATAGGGATTTGGACACAGACAACCGACCAGTTACAGGGATTTGGACACAGACAACTGACCAGTTACAGGGATTTTGACACAGACAACCGACCAGTTACAGGGATTTGGACACAGACAACTGACCAGTTACAGGGATTTTGACACAGACAACTGACCAGTTACAGGGATTTGGACACAGACAACCGACCAGTTACAGGGATTTGGACACAGACAACTGACCAGTTACAGGGATTTTGACACAGACAACTGACCAGTTACAGGGATTTGGACACAGACAACCGACCAGTTACAGGGATTTTGACACAGACAACTGACCAGTTACAGGGATTTGGACACAGACAACTGACCAGTTACAGGGATTTGGACACAGACAATACCAGCAACAATGAGTTGTTTCCAACTGTGTGTTTGTGCTTGTGGTAATGACGGGGACAGGCAGGGATGGGGCTGGATGGGACAGGGATGGGAATGGATGGTGCAGGGAGGAAGGGACCGGGACAGGGCTGAGGGTGAATGGGACAGACAGGGACTGGGACAGGGCTGGGAATGGATTGGACAGGCAGGGACTGGGACAGGGCTGAGGGTGAATGGGACAGACAGGGACTGGGACGGGGCTGGAGATGGATTGGACAGGCAGGGACTGGGACATGGCTGAGGGTGAATGGGCCAGGCAGGGACTGGGACAGGGCTGAGGGTGAATGGGCCAGGCAGGGACTGGGACAGGGCTGAGGGTGAATGGGCCAGGCACACTCATCTTTAGAGGGAAGAGGAAAAGGTTCCAATAATTCCAGCATTCAGAATGGAATCTTCAAACCTCTATGTTACTCAGCATTCAGAATGGAGTCTTCAAACCTCTATGTTACTCAGCATTCAGAATGGAGTCTTCTAACCTCTATGTTACTCAGCATTCAGAATGGAGTCAAACCTCTATGTTACTCAGCATTCAGAATGGAGTCAAACCTCTATGTTACTCAGCATTCAGAATGGAGTCAAACCTCTGTGCCACTCAGAAGAGGTGTTCTTTAACCCTGGTTCTTTAACCCTGGTCTGCACTGTGCAGGCTTTTGTTCCAGTACAGCACTAACACACCTGGTTAAACTCATTAAGAAGTGTGTTGGAATGAAAGCCTGAACACCCTGTGGGTCTCCTTTCAGGAACTGAACAACATTCTGCTCTGAAGTCAATCCAGCCTGGAGGGTTGGAGAGAATTAGAGGACATGACACAACAAATCAACTGTGGGATATCCTCCCTGTGACCTTTCCTCAGACTTATAGGCTACAGCTTTGAGTTAGGACTTATATATATCTACTGTTTTATGTGCCACTGACAGCTAGGCTAATCTAGGATGATTTTCCGGCAATTTAGCACATCTGAACCCCCTGGTCTCCTCCTAGTGGTATTAAACCAGACGCTTTCACTTTTTCAACTCATTGTATTGTATAGGCCTAATATACAGTACATCTTAGTACTGCGCTCATATGGCCGTGATTGGAAGTCCCATAGGGCGGCGCACAATTGGCCCAGCGTCAGCCGGGTTTGGCCGGGGTAGGCCGTCATTGTAAATAAGAATTTGTTCTTAACTGACTTGCCTAGTTAAATAATGGTAAAACAATTATTATTATTTTTTAATTCTCAAACTGACGCTAAACAATGCATTCTCACTGAATGACAGCACATTTTAAACAGCAATATAACAATTTTCAAAACAGGACAATAAGACTGGACTCAGGATCCTGTGAGGAGCAGTTAGACGTTTTTTGTCTCAAACAAAAAGAGAAAAGGAAAAATTATCTGTTGTGAGGCTCTCTGGGTCTCTGAAGCCATGATCATATTTTATTCATCTGTTGTCATCCTATTGTTTTACTGTAAAGTCTACTGTGATTTTAAACACTCTGTCAATAAAGTTTTATTTGATTGATCTGTACGCAATTGGTGTCGCTCAGTGGTATTTCATTCAAGTTTCGGCAGCAGGGGACCTTTTAATGTATCAACCCCTAATTATCAGTGATCATGTGTTCTGTAGTGATCAGAGTGTAGTTTATCAGTTGACCAGATGAGGGCAGTATGACTCAACTCTTCAGATAGGAGAACTGGCTGTCAAGAATGGGAGAAGGAACCATTCAGAATCTTTCTACTACCTAATTTGAGGAAGGGGTGAACAATATTGGATTTATAAACCATGAAATAAGTGACGTTTTCAGGCATTTCCATTTTATTGAAAAGAAAAGGTTGACACATTGGTTGTCATTGCAAATAATTACGATCTCTTAACTAAGTGCTTCCTATTTGGCCTGTACTTTCTAGAGGACCTGTGACCAAAGGTAGAGCTCATACCAGAGATGTTTAGTCTTTGAGGTAGAGTCCAAGTCAAGTCTCAAGTCTTTTAGGGCCAACTCTAAGTCAAGTCTCAAGACTTTTAGGGCCAACTCTAAGTCAAGTCTCAAGTCCCTTTTTGCAATGGCTTTCTGCCTGCTGTCTATAAACCTTGTAAATGATTTGAAGTAAATTATTTCCTACATTATTTTTTGAAAGTTTCATGAATTTAAAGTTAGTTGCCAAACAAAATTATATAATTTACAGCATATTATTTAATATTTAAAGCTCAACTTAAGATAAACTTAAGATAAACAATAGCTTAACTTTTGCTTGCGTTTTAATGTTCCGATCTATATAGCAGTAGCATACACAATATCCGCTCAATCAAATAAGGACAAAGTGCAAATATGAGTAACCAGTATTCTCCTATTGATATAGATACGTCCTTGTCTGCATATTTCTTGCGGAACGCAGACGTTCTAGAACGCTTTTCAGCCCTCTGTATTAAACGACTTTCTCTGTATTACAATGCCGCCTCAAGTCAATTGATCACGAGTCTAAGTCAAGTCGCAAGTCATTTTATTTCTGACTTAAGTGCGATCAAGTCTGAGTCTCAGACTTGAGTTTCCATCTCTGGCTCATACTGTTGGTTTATTTAAACCCAAACCCCCCAAATTAGAGAAACCTGCTATGTACAGTGCCTTCAGAAAGTATTCACTCCCCATAACGTTTTCCACATTTTGATGTGTTACAGCCTGAATTTAAAATTGAGACAAATTAGATTTTTGTTACTGGCCTAAACACAATACTCCATAATGTCAAAGTGGAATTATGTTTTACATATATTTTTAATGAATTAGTAGTAAAAATAATTAGTACAAAAAAAAAAAATTGTAAAAAAAAAGAAAAAAAAATATATATATACAGTATATACAGGTGTATATACATATATATATTTATTTTTTTACTTATTCATTAAAAATTAAAAGCTGAAATGTCTTGAGACAATAAATGTTCAACCCCATTGTTATGGCAAGCCTAAATAAGTTCAGGAGTAAAAATGTGCTTAACAAGTCACATAATAAGCTGCATGGACTCACTCGGTGTGCAATAATAGTGTTTAACACCCAGTCAATACACCCAGTCACTACAAAGATACAGGCGTTCTTCCTAACTCAGTTGCTGGAGAGGAAGGAAACCACTCAGGCCACCGCTTTCACCATGAGACAAATGGTGACTTTAAAAGAGTTACATAGTTTAATGGCTGTGATTGGAGAAAACTGAGGATGAATCAACAATATTGTAGTTACTCCACAATAATAACCTAAATGACAGAGGGAAAGGAAGGAAGCCTGAACAGAATACAAATATTCCAAAACATGCTTCCTGTTTGCAACATATATGTGTTTGGCGCCGCCCTGAGTGGTCGCCTGTTAAGCAGCTCCCGTTGTTCGTGCATAAATTGTTGTTTTAGTTCTTTTAGTCTCTTTTCTTTAGTTTTATTTTTTATTTTGCTACAGTTGAACTATAATAGTTCAGGATGATGGATTTTATGGATTTTATCGCAGCTGAACGTCGACAGGAGTCGTCAACTGTTATTGTTTACAACAGAGCCCAGCTCCTGGATTTAGCCCACGCAGCGCTGCTGCTCCCCAGGGAAAAGTTTGATATTCCGGACGAATTGAAAAGACGACGCCGTGGACGTAGGGCGGGATTGAAATGTAAGGCAAAGCAGAGGAGGTTCAAGTACAAGCCGGCTATACCATCTATTATTATGGGCAATGTGAGGTCTCTACATAACAAGATGGATGAGTTGGAGGGACTTGTTCGTGGACAAAGGATTTATCGTGAAACGAGCCTAATGTGTTTTACTGAGACTTGGCTGAACGATAACATCCCCATACAGAACGTCACTATCGACGGTTTCCAGACCATCAGAGCGGACAGGGATCGCGTTTCTTCCGGTAAGAGTAAGGGTGGTGGGCTGGCTTTATTAGTTAACAACAGATGGTGTCATCCGAACCATATTACTCTTAAGGAAAAGTTTTGTAGCCCGGACATTGAACTGTTAGCCGTTAGCCTGAGACCCTACTATTTGCAGAGGGAATTCACGGTGGCCATTGCTGTTATTGTTTACATCCCGCCCTCTGCTGACGCAAACGCAGCGTGTGACGTCATCCACTCTGTTATCGCGAGGTTACAGACAGCGCATCCCAGTGCTTTCTTTGCCATTTCGGGGGATTTTAACCATGCATCTCTCTCTTCAACGCTGCCCACGTTCAAACAGTTCGTGAAGTGCCCAACCAGGAATAATAAAACTCTGGACTTGTTATATGCTAATGTGAAGGATGCATACAACTCTACTGCACTCCCTCCCCTCGGTAGATCGGATCACAACCTTGTCCACCTCACCCCACTCTACAGGCCTTTGGTCCAACAGCAGCCTGCAACCACCAGGACTATTAGGAGTTGGTCCCCGGAGGTGAATGAGGCCCTACAGGACTGTTTTGAAACAACAGACTGGGATGTGCTCTGTGAGGCTCATGGGGAGGACATCGATGGACTCACTGACTGCATAACAGACTATATTAATTTTTGTGTAGACAACACTGTACCCACCAGGAAGGTACGCTGTTTCCCAAACAATAAACCCTGGGTCACAGCGACCTGAAGGCCCTGCTGAATGAGAAGAAGAGGGCCTTCAAGGAGAGGGACAAGGACAAGGACAAATTGAAATGCCTCCAGAGGGAGCTGAAGTTGCGGATTGCTGAGGGGAAGAGAGTGTATAAGGAGAAGATGGAGGACAAGCTGAGGCAGAGCCAGGTGAGAGAGGTGTGGAAGGGTATGAGAAATATCACTGGCTTCAAAAAGTCAAACAGTGGGCAGACGGAGGGGACCCAGGACAGAGCCAATGAGCTGAACCAATTTTTTAACAGGTTTGATACTGGCCCTGTCCACCTCCCCTCCAGCTCCCCAGACCACACACACTCACGGCTGTCCCACCCCCACTTTGCTCACAGCACCTCTGCTGAGACAATCAGTGACCCCACCTCTGCCCCTGCTCCCCCTGGACTGATCCTCAACACCCCCCTTCCCCCCACCTCCCCACCTGGGCTGGCTTTAACCACCAACCAAGTGAAGAGAGAGCTGGAGAGACTACATTAGTGGAAAGCGGCGGGCCCTGATGGCATCAGCCCAAGGGTGCTGAGGGTCTGTGCTGACCAACTGTGTGGAATACTCCAGCGTATTTTCAACCTTAGCCTGAGCCTAGAAAGGGTCCCTGTGCTGTGGAAAACATCCTGCCTCGTCCCAGTGCCCAAGAAGGCACACCCCACTGTCCTGAATGACTTCAGACCTGTAGCGCTAACATCCCACATCATGAAGACCCTGGAAAGGTTAGTCCTCGCTCACCTCTGACCCCTGGTGTGTTCATCAATGGACCCCCTGCAGTTTGCATACCAGCGCAACATCGGGGTGGATGATGCAATCATCTACCTTCTGCAGAGGGCCTACTCTCACCTGGACAACGCAGGTTGCACTGTGAGGGTTATGTTTTTTGACTTCTCCAGTGCCTTCAATACCATTCAGCCCCTGCTACTGGGTGAGAAGATGAGGAGGATGAAAGTGGAAGCACCCTTAGTCTCCTGGGTCACGGACTACCTGACCGGTAGGCCACAATTTGTGCGACTACAGAGCTGTGTGTCAGAACAGGCAGTTAGCAACACAGGGGCCCCCCAGGGAACGGTCCTGTCCCCCTTCCTGTTCACCCTCTACACCTCAGACTTCAGATATAACTCTGAAACATGCCACCTACAGAAGTTCTAGGATGACTCTGCTATTGTAGGGTGCATCAGGGGTGGGCAGGAGGAGGAGTACAGGAGCACAATCAATGACTTTGTGTTGTGGTGTGAGCAGAACCACCTTCAGCTCAACATCAGCAAAACAAAGGAGATGGTGGTGGACTTCAGGAGAACCAAGGCACAACTGACTGCAGTCCCTATACAGGGGATGGATGTGGAAATGGTTGGGTCATACAAGTTCCTGGGAGTCCATATGGACAACAGGCTGGAATGGGCTGGTAACACCGGGGCCCTGTACAAAAAGGGCCAGAGCCGACTCTACTTCCTGAGGAGGCTCAGGTCCTTCAACGTGTGCAGTAATCTACTGCATACCTTCTACCAGTCTGTGGATCTTTTTTGCAGTGGTGTGCTGGGGAGCAAACATCAAAGCCGGTGATGCTTCTCGGGTAAATAAGCTGATCAGGAAGGCTAGCTCTGTCCTGGGGATGAGCCTTGACACTCTAGAGGAGGTGGCGGAGAGACGGATCCTGGCCAAACTGCTGGCCATAATGGACAACGTCACCCACCCTCTGCACGCTATGGTTATGACGCAGAGGAGCACTTTCAGTCACAGACTGATCCCACCACGGTGTGCCAGAGAGCGCTACAGGAGGTCCTGCTACTGAAGTATTTCTCTGCCATCAACCTGTATAGTATAGTTAACCATCCAACATCCACCAATGTATAGTGTACACATCCAACAATGTGTAGTGTACATATTCAGCCAACCACCCATACTATGCAATGTCTTTTTTATAGCTTTTATTTTTTTGCACTCCAGATATCTTGTATTTCTATACTTTTTCATACTGCCGCTCTATGTATCATGTACCGTGTATCTGTCTTTTGTGTACTTTCGTTGTGGCATTTTGCACCTGCCCTGTGTTTTGTTGTAGCTGCTTGACAATGAAATTTCCCCCCCGGGGGATCAATAAAGTACCTATCTATCTATCTATCTATCTATCTATCTATCTATCTATCTATCTATCTATCTATCTATCTATCTATCTATCTATCTATCTATCTATCTATCTATCTATCTATCTATCTATCTATCTATCTATCTATCTATCTATCTATCTATCTATCTATCTATCTATCTATCTATCTATCTATCTATCTATCTATCTATCTATCTATCTATCTATCTATCTATCTATCTATCTATCTATCTATCTAACAGGAAACTAAAGTATTTCTGCAAAAAATGTGGCAAAGAAATTAACTTCATGTCCTGAATACAAAGCGTTATGTTTGGGGCAAATCCAACACAACACGTCACTGAGTACCACTCCTCATATTTTCAATCATGATGGTGGCTGCATAGTGTTATGGGTATGCTTGTCATTGGCAAGGACTATGAAGTTTTTTAGATGAAAATCTGGTTCACTCTACTTTTCAACACCAGGAGACAAATTCACCTTTCCGCAGGACAATAACCGTAAACAAGGCCAAATATACACAGGAGTTGCTTACCAAGATGACAGTGAATGTTCCTGAGTGGCCTAGTTACAGTTTTGATTTGAATTGGCTTGAAAATCTATGGCAATACTTGAAAATGGTTGTCTAGCAATGATCAAGAACTTGATCATTCAGGCTCTGCCAACTTGGCAGAGCCTGAAGAATCCAGGTGTGCAACCCAGAAGGACTCATAGCTGTAATCTCTACCAAAGATGATTCTAACATGCATTGACACTCTCTAGAGGAGGTGTCAGAGAGACGGATCCTGGCCAAACTGCCTCTATCTATCTATCTATCTATCTATCTATCTATCTATCTATCTATCTATCTATCTATCTATCTATCTATCTATCTATCTATCTATCTATCTATCTATCTATCTATCTATCTATCTATCTATCTATCTATCTATCTATCTATCTATCTATCTGTCTGTCTGTCTGTCTGTCTGTCTGTCTGTCTGTCTGTCTGTCTGTCTGTCTGTCTGTCTGTCTGTCTGTCTGTCTGTCTGTCTGTCTGTCTGTCTGTCTGTCTGTCTGTCTGTCTGTCTGTCTGTCTGTCTGTCTGTCTGTCTATTGACTCAAAGTTGTGAATACTTACGTGAATCAGATATTCCTGCATTTAATTTTCAATAAATTTCACTTCGTCATTATGGGTAAGCAAAAATGTTTTAATTGATTTTGAATTCAGGCTGTAACAACAAAATGTGGAATAAGTCAAGGGGTATGAATACTTTCTGAAGACACTGTAGATTTTCCATTGTACCCAACAGATATAGAAACACAGTAAACAAATACTTTAGTGTGTCAGCGTATCCAGTGGTGTAGTGGAGGGTAAATGCTGTTTTTATTTTGAGCAAGAAAATGCATTGAAAGTATAAGGAGGGTTACTTTATCAGATCAGTGAGGGTTTCGAAATGAATTTCCATTCAAAATCCTATTTTCCCAAACCCCAAAACCTAACCCTTACCATAACCCTAACCTTAACCTGTAACCCAAAACCCTAACCAAAACCCCTTATCCTAACCCTAATAGTAACCCTAACCCTAAACCAATACTCTAGCGAGCCGCAGGGATACTGGGAATGCTGATAATACCTGACAGTACTAGTGCATTGTTTATTCTTTTTTTGTTTTAAGCCTTCCCCAAACCATGGCCCTAACCTTAAGTTTAGGTATTGATTCTGAGTGGTTGTTTTAACCCTGTAATCAAGTGGAATTAATCCATAATACGTTGAATTTCAAAGGGAAACAACGAGAGCTTGTTGTTATGACCTTCCCACTCTGACTTCTTTACCACTTTACGTTTTAGTAATGAAAGTAGCGGGTTTTTCATCTGCAAACCATTTCTCTTCTCCATGGTAACAGGACACCCATTGTCTCCATTGTTGGGTTAATTACATGCTAGGTCTCAGGTTTAGATGGAGAAGCTGGCACCAGTCATTTCTCATGGCCTCTGCTACAGGGAAGGTGACAGGGGGAATAGGGGGACAGCGCCATAGCCATCCCATAGGGACGCAAAGAGAGAGAGAGAGAGAGAGAGAGAGAGAGAGAGGGTCTCAGGATTTGTGTTACAGCCTGACAATAGCCAGCCAGCACCAATGGACCAGTGCAGAGATGCAAGGCGAGGAGGGTGTCTGTAGTCTGGGACTGTGTGACAGCGAGGGGTTTCAGTCTCTTTCACCTCTCCTTCTCCCTTTCTCTCTCTCTTATTTAATGAGAGGTCAGGGTCACAGGCCCCCCATGCTATTCTGAGTTAATAGAGCTTGCTACTGTGTTCATTGTGTTCATTCTATTGGGCCTACGGCTATAAACTAGTAGGGAAGTATAGTGTGCCACCAGTAGAGGGAATGAGAGGATCATATTTCAGAGAGAGAGAGAGAGATATATTAGATTTGTACATCATTTGCTATCTTCACTGTTAGATTTGTACATCATTTGCTATCTTCACTGTTAGATTTGTACATCATTTGCTATCTTCACTGTTAGATTTGTACATCATTTGCTATCTTCACTGTTAGATTTGTACATCATTTGCTATCTTCACTGTTAGATTTGTACATCATTTGCTATCTTCACTGTTAGATTTGTACATCATTTGCTATCTTCACTGTTAGATTTATACATCATTTGCTATCTTCACTGTTAGATTTGTCTGCTTCATTGCATGTAGGCTACATAAGCATGGCCTAGTTCAATACATCAGTTGTAAATCCAGAGAGTGAACTAAAGACCCATAGATTTTTTCTTCCTAAAATGAGTAGGGTATGTACTGTATGCTGGATCGACAGACCAAGGTCAAAAAATAAAGTCTTGACACGGGGATAAGAAACATGCATACAGTATTTATTTAGCAACAACATTAAATAAGACTACAAAGGTACTTCACTTATAAAAAAAGACTATATTCCATTCACATACAAAATAACAATAATGTACTGTATAAATAAAAATGTCACTATTTAATTTACAATTTTCATGAAAACAATGTTAAGTATTCCCCCCAAAACCCATTTTCCCCCCATATCACATAGGACTGCTCGTTTCATGACCAGAGTACTGTGTCAGGTTTTCCAGAAATCCTAGTTGGAGGATTCCAGATTTCCTGCTTATTCACTCCTGATTCAGGGAATCTTTCAACTGGGATTTCTGGAAATTTTGCAACCCTAATACCGTGTAACAATTGGATAAACAACATATAAAAAGAAGAGACAGCTTCCATTATTATTATAAGGTAGTGTGGAATTGTCCAGTTGACTGGAGGACAAGGGAGAGCATGGAGTTGGTATTGTTCATCAGACTATCCAAACAGATATGGCCTTGCCAGATTTAAACTGTCAGATTTGGTTACATTCTATGTTTAACAAGGACTCCTCTCTCTGATCTCCCTCATTCACACTCGCTCCCTCTCTCTCTTTCTCTCTCTCACACACACATACACACACACACACACACACACACACCCTCTAACACACCCTCAAACATAGTCTCCCTTCCCCTCTCTTCCGCTCTCTTTCTCTCTCTCAGCATGGACTGCTCTGAACAGCACAGACCCAGGGGCATGTGCTCTTTCTTGTCTTGCTATAATTAGCATGAGTTTTTGATGAGCCGACAGCCACAGTAGAACATGAGGTCACCCAGCAGAAAATAAGACAAGTTCCCTGCATTGGGAGGCGAGGCCCCCTTATTAAGTCACAGTCACACCTAGGCTACTCTACACCCTATCCCTTATTCCAATGTGTCAGTGTCTGCATCCCAAATGACACCCTATTCCCTATACAGTGCCCTACTTTTGACCAGGGCCCAGTAGTGCACTATAGATGGAAAAGAGTGCCATTTGGGACAGAGCCACTACCATTATGCATATAAACTGTAACACTTTTGTTGCAGAAAGTGCTCTAAATGTAACGTTTACATAGTTCTGTTGTTCTAGAAAGCAAAACCATTTGAAACTTTATACAGTTTTGTTGTTCTGGAAACCAAAACCATTTGAAACTATAAACCAAACTGCAAAGTTTCAAATGGTTTTGATTTCCAGAACAACAGAACTGTGTAAAGTTTCAAATGGTTTTGATTTGCAGAACAACAGAACTGTGTAAAGTTTCAAATGGTTTTGATTTGCAGAACAACAGAACTGTGTAAAGTTTCAAATGGTTTTGATTTCCAGAACAACAGAACTGTGTAAAGTTTCAAATGGTTTTGATTTCCAGAACAACAGAACTGTGTAAAGTTTCAAATGGTTTTGGTTTCCAGAACAACAGAACTGTGTAAAGTTTCAATTGTAAAATGGTTTTTGTTTCCAGAAGAGATAAGAGACTAATTGGATTAAGTACTATTTATCTATCACTATCCAACTAGAGGCAGAAGTAAGTGCAGGAATGTTTTGGACCAGATTGTTTGGAAACACAAACTGAAAAGTGCTCAACCCATAGAAATATAATTCTAACACTATTATACATATAAAACATAACATGATATATGAACATATCTCACCTTTGTATGGTTTAACCTCCAAATTGCTGTATGCCAGGGGCACATTCATGCATTGTGAAGTCCTCAAAGGTCACAGAAACACACTGAACTGCAACAGTGATGTTAACCTGCTGTCTGCTAACACAGTGAACTATCAATGGCTTCTGTTATCCATTCATCCCAATTAATTTGAGTGAGGTTGTTTGGGTCTGCATATGTGACATATGTCCAACATAAGGAGAACAATATGTTTAGCAATGTCCAAGAGGACTACACACAAGAACACATAGAAAAGAAAGCAAACATGTATTTTTAGTTTCACCCATCCTACTGTAATTCCCTTAGGCTGACATAGTCCGTCATAGGATGACATAGTCTGTCATAGGGTGACATAGTCTGTCATAGGCTGACATAGTCCGTCATAGGGTGACATAGTCTGTCATAGGCTGACATAGTCTGTCATAGGGTGACATAGCCTGTCATAGGCTGACATAGTCTGTCATAGGGTGACATAGCCTGTCATAGGCTGACATAGTCTGTCATAGGGTGACATAGCCTGTCATAGGGTGACATAGTCTGTCATAGGGTGACATAGTCTGTCATAGGGTGACATAGCCTGTCATAGGCTGACATAGTCTGTCATAGGGTGACATAGCCTGTCATAGGGTGACATAGTCTGTCATAGGGTGACATAGTCTGTCATAGGGTGACATAGCCTGTCATAGGCTGACATAGTCTGTCATAGGGTGACATAGCCTGTCATAGGGTGACATAGTCTGTCATAGGGTGACATAGTCTGTCATAGGGTGACATAGAGGGGAGGAGGAGATGGGGAGGAGAGGGAGTGGAGGGAGAGAAGCCTACAGTAGCAGGCTTGTAGAAGATGCTTAAGGCACTTAAACACATATTGTATGTGTTCCAAATGGCACCCTACTCCCTATATAATATACTACTTTTGACCAGAGCCCTAAGGGCTATTTGGGACACAGCCAAGTCAAATCACATCAGAACCACCAGCTGAGAGGACGAGAGAAAGAAAGAGAGAGAGAGATTCTCTGGACATTTCAAAAACTATTTTAAAGGAACATGAACCAGTCAAAATCATGTTCTTCATAAAATTGGATGATAATTGGATGAAACTAGATCAAAGTATGAAAAATCACTGTAGCTTCTACATTGATAAAGTTCATAAAGTTATTAGGGGGGGGGGGGTCGTTCAAAACTCTGACGCAGTTGTCATGTCAACACATCCGTCAGTGCTGCTGTGAATCGCATCACAAGAGACATGCCAAACGGGAGATGTATTAAAAACATTTACATAACTGATGCAATTTCTATGTTGTTTTGTGTCACTAAATTAGCTTGAGATTATTTTACTTCAACACTATTCATTGCATTCAAGTTTCTTGACATAGGCATTTCAAAGAGCTGTCAGTCAAAGAGCTGTCAGTCAAAGAGCTGTCAGAATGACATGTTCGGGACATTTAAAGTTGTTCAATTACACCCCACCCTCCTCCCCTCTCCTCTACATTTCTCCTCCCTCTGTTCCCCCCCTCCATCCACCCCAAGTCATGGGAGAGACTTCTGATATGGTTTCCTCCAGAGGCAGTGTGGGAGAGAGAGAGAGCGAGGGAGCGAGTGTTCTTTATATCTTTATTTACCTCTCTGTATGCATGTCTTTTTATATCTTTATTTACCTCTCTGTATGCATGTCTTTTTATATCTTTATTTACCTCTCTGTATGCATGTCTTTTTGTATCTTTATTTACCTCTCTGTATGCATGTCTTTTTATATCTTTATTTACCTCTCTGTATGCATGTCTTTTTGTATCTTTATTTACCTCTCTGTATGCATGTCTTTTTATATCTTTATTTACCTCTCTGTATGCATGTCTTTTTGTATTTTTATTTACCTCTCTGTATGCATGTCTTTTTGTATCTTTCAACCCCCTTGTTCTATGTGAGACACCTGTTACAGTCAACTGTTACGTCACCTGTTACAGTCACCTGTTACAGTCACCTGTTACAGTCACCTGTTACAGTCACTGATAGGGAATATGCATGGCTCCCTTTGTTGTTCGCAAAGAGATGCGTAGTCTGCCATTTCGTGCCCCACTAGGACACAGTTACAATGGAAGGCCCGCATTCTGGAGGAGTCCTGTGGAAACTGGAATCTGTTTTGGCCCCAGCCAACCCCTGTCTCTAGAAGAGGACTTCAATGATCTCTCAGACATCCATGGAGGGACAATGGAAGAAGAAACCACAAGAAGATGAGTGCCCTGCAGTAAAACGTCCACCTTTAGCTGAAACGTCTCCTCTCCTGCCTTGTACACAGCAGACACAGACCGCCCTGTCTGGACCAGTTGGTAGAAGTCACTCAGTGAGTCAGTGAATCAGTCATTAGTTAGCATGTTAGCTTTATAGCTCAGTGCCCCATAGAGTCTCATTGGTTTGGGGCGGCTAGCTCTGTTGCTAGCTCTGGTACGGTAGGCCCTGATACAGGGTTTAGTAGTGATGGCAGTAGTATACCAGGCTGCAGTTCCCTAGTTTCCCACCAGAGGGCTGAGGTCTCCGTGGTGGTTCTTGAGCTTCTTCTTGAAGAGAGAGATGGTGGAGGGTTGGTAAAGGATGATCCAGGGCTCAGGCCCTGCACTCTGACCGCTGCAGCTCTCTGAACCACTGATGGTCGGGATGTTAGGAGATCTGGGAGAGAGGAGGAGGAGAGAGGGGGAAGAGGAGGAGAGAGGGAGAGGGAAAAGGGGGTTGAAAGAAAGGCAACGAAGGGAGAGAGAGAGAGAGAGAGAGAGAGAGAGAGAGAGAGAGAGAGAGAGAGAGAGAGAGAAATAAATAGATATGGCAGAGAGAATTGTAACATTAGGTTATAAATTCAGCCTTAAAAAGACATCACTTGGCATCAACTATACTTTTGTTACACTCTGAGGCATTAGTACAATACAACGTTACAACTTTAGTGTCCATAAGTTACAGTGAACAACAGGAAATGTAATACTTACTTGACTGTGATATGCAGCAGTAGTTTGGTCACCATGACTATCACTGTCAGAGTCAGGAGAGCAGCCAGGGTGTAGATGGTCCACTCTGTCAACACAGAAACATAGAATTTACCTCAGGCATTTTAGAGGAATAAATACCAGTTAGGAAGAACCATATCAACCGCTAGAAGAATCAGGAGGCATTTTATAGTTCTTCAGATCAGAAAGATATACAATAATATAAAACCAAAACAGTCTGGCAGATCTACACCATATGAGTTTCTGCAGTACTATAATACTTGTACTGCCAGCACATGTTATCCTAAAGAACTTTGTCAGAACATATTCAGACGGTAAAATATTAATACAAACTTTATTATATCAGCGTTATATATCTGTCAATATATGGCCCCTTCTTCCTAACAAATGACGTACATGGTGAACATTAACATGTTAAATACATCCATTAACATGTTAAATACACCCATTAACATGTTAAATACATCCATGCATATGTCATGAAAACATAGACCACGTAGCTATAACAGGGAACCCTATAGGAGAAAGCCTTCTGTTGAATCTAAGACTTAAGTATTACCTATGCACTTTGTTAATAACCAGCCCTATGACAGAAGCCTCTGTAGTGGAAATAGTACAAACCCCTAACAGAGCGACCCGAGAGGTAGAAAAGTACAATGTTGAGGAAGGTATGGTGAGAGAGAAAGAGAAAGAGAGAGAGAGAGAGAGAGAGAGAGAGAGAGAGAGAGAGAGAGAGAGAGAGAGAGAGGGAAGGCTGGAGAGAGATGATGGTGTCTACATACTAGAAGTGTGTCTGTTGGTCCCGTTGGGTCCGACCCACTGACCTGGCATGCTGTGGTCCGTTTTACCGGGACTGGATGTTATCACGTAGAGGATCTGTGAGGAGCGACCGTTAGTCTTCTCCGTTACTCCTCCAAGCTGAGGCTCCACCGTGCTGGTGTCCTCTTCCTCCTCCTCCTCTTCCTCATCCATATGCCTGGTGTCCAGGCCTCTCAGAGCTGAAACAACAACAATAACAGCAAACGTCAGAATGTTTCCATGTGTCTACCTGCTGCTGTGTTTTTGTCCCCCAACCAGGAACACTTCATGTCATAAAAATACAAAAAGTCAAGATTTGGATGTCTAAATCAGGAAAATGTAGAGTCCTTATGAGATGACAAAACATGTTAGGAGTTATTCTTACCCCTTATCTCTACCATGACTGGTGGCCTGACTGAATCTTTACCAGAAGTACATTTATTTTGATATCAGATAACTCAAACAGAGTGATGTTTCCCACATGCTCTCCATTTGCTACAACAG
>CM042402.1:5937255-5944755 GCA_023634145.1 Thymallus thymallus | reverse complement strand
CAGGGAATCGGGTGTTATCTGACTCTTTGAGTACCATCTAAACATCAAAGAGGGCTAAAACAACCAGCCTGAAATAGCATGGCCATCAGACCGCTTAACCATCATCTCTTAGTCAAACACAGCAAACATTTCCTAAAGCCGTGCTGCGGTTCACACACACACACACACACACACACACACACACACACACACACACACACACACACACACACACACACACACACACACACACACACACACACACACACAGACCACTGCTCCATTGACTTCCATTAAAAGAGGACCATTGTGTAATGTTTCTTGCCATAAATAATTCTATATGAAGGTACGGCATTACTTTCCCTCATTCTGAACATAAATAACTAGGCTCCTAAGTGTGTGTGTAGCCATGCTCTGTGTGTGTGTGTGTGTGTGTGTGTGTGTGAATGTGTGTCCAACTCTGCCAACCAAACCAAACCAAACGGCTGTGTGACGTGAATCACTGCTTCATCATTACATATTTATCAGGTAAAAGGTAAAACGACTTTGGATGAAAACCCAACTTGAAGCCCAGTACAGAACATGTTTGCAGGGGGATTCTTAATCAATGACGGTCTGACTGACACTTGATTGAATATGGTTGTTTGTAATAGTCAGTCACAGTAGGACCACAGCACAGCGTTTTAAATGATTGGATATGGTTGTTTATCATAGTGTAGTCAGTTAGGACAGATATACGTGACGGTCTCAGGCTGTTGACACCACACCACACCACATCTGTGTCATCTGTGGAGAGGAACTGACACACACGAACGCACAAGACACACACACACGGACTGACTGTCACTGCTCATCAGCACAGAGGGGGTCTGAGAGCTGGGTCTAATGCAGGTCCAACACCAACACCTGCCTCAGTTTAGTGTAACCAGACAATAGAAGGCCAGTGTAACCATAGTCAGTAGACAATAGAAGGCCAGTGTAACCATGGTCAGTAGACAATAGAAGGCCAGTGTAACCATGGTCAGTAGACAATAGAAGGCCAGTGTTACCATGGTCAGTAGACAATAGAAGGCCAGTGTTACCATGGTCAGTAGACAATAGAAGGCCAGTGTAACCATAGTCAGTAGACAATAGAAGGCCAGTGTAACCATAGTCAGTAGACAATAGAAGGCCAGTGTTACCATGGTCAGTAGACAATAGAAGGCCAGTGTAACCATGGTCAGTAGACAATAGAAGGCCAGTGTTACCATGGTCAGTAGACAATAGAAGGCCAGTGTTACCATGGTCAGTAGACAATAGAAAGCCAGTGTAACCATGGTCAGTAGACAATAGAAGGCCAGTGTAACCATGGTCAGTAGACAATAGAAGGCCAGTGTTACCATGGTCAGTAGACAATAGAAGGCCAGTGTTACCATGGTCAGTAGACAATAGAAGGCCAGTGTTACCATGGTCAGTAGACAATAGAAGGCCAGTGTTACCATGGTCAGTAGACAATAGAAGGCCAGTGTTACCATGGTCAGTAGACAATAGAAGGCCAGTGTAACCATGGTCAGTAGACAATAGAAGGCCAGTGTTACCATGGTCAGTAGACAATAGAAGGCCAGTGTAACCATGGTCAGTAGACAATAGAAGGCCAGTGTTACCATGGTCAGTAGACAATAGAAGGCCAGTGTAACCATGGTCAGTAGACAATAGAAGGCCAGTGTTACCATGGTCAGTACCATTGAGACCATACATTATCAGCTGTCTGTTATGTGGATGGTTATATTTGAGGATGGTTATAAACATAAAAATACGTAGTCTAGAAAATAAGAAAGACTTCCCCCATTATGACCATCAGTAATTAAAACTATTTTTAAAAATGTATTTAACTAGGCAAGTCAGTAAAGAACAGATTATTATTTACCATGACGGCCTACACCGGCCAAACTCCCAATCACGGCCGGTTGTGATACAGCCTGGATTCGAACCAGGGTGTCTGTAGTGACGCCTCTAGCACTGAGATGCAGTGCCTTATACCATGGTCAAATCTGATTTAAAAGTAGTGCACTATGTAGGAAATAATGGTGCCATTTGGGACGCTCAATGCGCCTCCATAGTGTAGTGTTCCTTACCGTGTATCTCTGTTTGCGGCAGAAGCTGATACAGTTCTGGATGGTGAGTTTGTTAGAGGTCTCACTGCTCCCTGTCAGGGTGGGAGGGTCACCACTGTCCTTAAAACAGCCCAGGTTACCAGGCACTGGTAACAGAGAGGAGAGCAGGGGTTAACTATGTAGTTCAGTATGACATATGTTTCTATACTAAAAATCACACACTGCATTTGGCGTTTACTACAAATCCCATGATGTGTCTGTGTGGTGTAGTACTTGTTCGAAATCAACCAATCCCACAGAGATCATACACTTCATTTGCCTTGACCCTTTTGCCATATGAGCTATATGTATGGACTTGGGGGAGCCAAGTGTATGCCAGGTTTTGTGGATCATATAAACTACAATTCCCATGAACCTCAAAGCACAGGACATTGACCCTCAGAGCCAGTCCTGGGTTGTAGTTCAGTAATACTAATATCATTAGATCATACAGTAGGTTTCCTGTAACCTGGTCTGTCTCGTGGCTCTGTTGAAGGCTTTCAGGTTTTATAACACTTCTTCTCTACACCGGCTGGTCAGACTCCAGATACTGTACATACACACACATAAACACACACACACACACAGGCATGCACACGTGCAAACACACACACACACACACACACACACACACACACACACACACACACACACACACACACACACACACACACACACACACACACACACACAGTATTGTACAGCTAACCTTGTGGGGACATACAATTCAGTTCCATTGAAAATCCTACTTTCCCTAACTCCTAAACCTTACCCTAACCTTAACCCTAAACCTAACTCTAGCTCCTAAACCTAACCCTAAAACTAACCCTAACTCTAAACCTAATTCTAACCATACACCCCCTAGAAATAGCATTTGACCTTGTGAAGACCAACAAAATGTCCCCAGTTGGTCAGTTTACGATTCTTGTGGGGACTTTAGTGAGCTAGAGTGAGACAGAGAGAGGAAGCGAGAGAGAGGAAGCGAGAGAGAGAGAGAGAGAGAGAGAGAGAGAGAGAGAGAGAGAGAGAGAGAGAAGAGAGAGGCAGCTCTATCTGACTGTCAGGCCTGGTTTAAGAGACAACCCAGTTATATGACAGTTTAAAAACAACCCAAGGTGCCAACCATAAGAATTCTACAACAAATATCTGCATTAGCTTAGCCACCTAGCTAACCACAAACACCTGACTGCTGAATGAGACTTGTGTAAACCTTGATAACTTTCAATTGAAATAGGGAAATCAAACATATAACCTTGAATTAACTGTTCATGTGCGCCAATAAGGTGAGGTTTTAATACATCTCTACTGTAGCATGTTAACTCTGACATTCTAGAGAGTTCAGAGAGTTCTAGAGAGTTCAAAGTTCTAGAACAGATGCTTGTAGATGTCTTGTTAGCACAGACAGACAGACAGACAGACAGACAGACAGACAGACAGGCAGACAGATTGATGCCTCAGATGGTGTTGGTGTAAGGAAGAAAGAGCAATCACTAACCAAGGTTGCATCCCAAATGGCACCCTATTCCCTATATAGTGCATTACTTTTTACCAGAGCCTGGTTAAAAGTTGTACACTATATAGGGAATAGGGTGCCATTTGGGATGTAAACCAAATGTCCTGGTACAGGACAGGGCGTTTTGTTTTTCTCTGGACCGCTGTACACCCACAGTCACTGACCGTAGTCCGGCCAAACTGTTGGCCGAAGGGCCGTGACTGGATGGACAGGCAGATTGCAGAGTTTTTGATAGATAGCATGTGAAAATGAGGAGAGAGAGAGAGAGAGCCTCTAAGTGAAGGAGAAGAGGACACATGCTCCAACTCCTCACCAGGAATATTCCTTCTGTCTTCCTTTCCTTCTTTAAAATCCCTTCTTTCTATTATTACAGCCACATCAAACCCCTCTCGGTTTTATGAGCAGATTAATACCTCTGTCTGGCTCATTTAGAGCAGCACAGACACACAGCGAGAAACAGCATGGAGGAATCTGGAGGGAGATTAAGTGGCCAGTTCAAGACAACAGTAATAGAGATATTTCATTCTTTCCAGAGAGATTCAGCCAGAGGTTGGGACATTAGGTTACCAGCCTAGTTATTCTTCCAGTCACACTAAAATACCACACACCTTGATGCATTGCAATACAGACAAAGCAACAACAACTGACACAACAATTGAGTTCAGGGGTGTCTGTCTGTCTGTCTGTCTGTCTGTCTGTCTGTCTGTAACAGGGTAAGACACCTCTGGAGAAGGGGCAAAGAATAAACTTAAAGCCTAAACACACACAGGGACCAGCAGGATTTGGCAACATTTTTTACTTCTAGCAGATGATCTTATCCAGAGCGACTTACAGGAGCAATTTAGAAGTTTTTCTCTCTCTCTCTCTCTTTCTCTCTCTCTCCCCGTCCCACGTCCATAACACATGAGTATTTATACACGAGAGAGAAAGACAGAGAGAGAGAGAGAGAGAGAGACAAAGAGAGAGAGAGAGAGAGAGAGAGAGAAAGAGAGAGCGAGGCTGTTTACATCTTCATGCCTTTATTTGTCTGTGTTTATATTTGATCCAGGGCTTTAGACATCATAAAACACATTGTGTTGTGTGTGTGTTCGCGCGCAAGTGTGTGTGTGTGTGTGTACATCTGTGTGTGTGTGTGTGTGTGTGTGTGTGTGTGTGTGTGTGTGACATAAAACACAGTGCAGTGGAGGGAGGTTATTGGGGGTTATGGAACAAGTCTCAGTGAGACAATAGACAGCTATTTTACCCAGACTTCTCTGCTTCACTACTCCTCAGGGATGTGTGTCCACCCCTCTGGAGAGAATGGGGAGAATTTGGGGGTAGAGAGTACATACTTGTGTAGTGTGTGTGTGTGTGTGAGAGTGAGTGAGTGAGTGAGTGAGTGTGTGTAAGTGTGTGTGTGTTGAAACACACTTCCTTTTATCTACAGTCAGGAGCAGCATTTCGCCAGCAACATTTTTGGTATTAAGTCTGGATCATTATGAGATGACCATAAGAATTAGAAGGGTTCAGCATGCACAAGACAAGTCTAACGCATTATAATGGCAGGCTTGAAATAAAGTGAGGCCCATATTCTCTTTACTAGATGCCCTGGCTGTATTAAATCAGTTTATTATAGGGAGAGGATACTTTACAGTATGAGCTCTCTAAAACCCCCCCTAGAGTCGATCAACGCACTGTGCGTGTTTATGATAGAGACTTACCGTTTTCTTGTAGTGGCTGTAGCTCAATCCACTCTTTCCGCCTATTCCATAACAAGGGCTTGTGAAAGCTGTCTTTTTCTACACATGAGACGATCCGGAAAATAAATCGGCACAAAATTGTCTGTAAAACCCAAACCGTTTGAGCTACAAACTAATAAGTCACCACAATCGAAAGATCACTCTCATATAGAGAATGATAGAGGCCTCTAGTGGCCAAAAGGCCATATTAGCATAGGCAGCGCCATAGAGCAAAGTTTCCCAAATTCGGTCCTAGGGCCACCCCTGGGTGCAACTTTTGGTTTTTCATTGGCTTATCCCTCTTGGTGACCCTGTTGGAGTCATGTCCAACTGGGTCATCAGGATGGATCAGCATTTGTGAAGAAAACAAATTACTACTTCAAAATGGAGATTGCCTCAATGGCGCTAACCATGCTATCACATACGCTATATTGGAACAGATACAAAGATGAGTCCTCTATCTATCTCTATGGACTCTCACAAACACAACAGTGTCGATGTGTTTCGCTCTACGACATCCACAAGCTTTGTGGAAGTTGTGTGGACTCTCTCTCGTGGAGGTCCTAATTTCGAAGAGGTCTTCTCACAAAACCGACTGTCCAGACTGAACCGTTGGAGCTACAAACTAATATGTCACCAATATCGAAAGGGGATACTCTCACGAACATGAAGGTGTTGTTTTGCTCAGTGGGAGTCGTCTGAAGGTAACCCAGTACGGGCTGAAAAATGGCACATAATGCATAGGGGGTAAAAAGTGCCACGAATAGACACTTCAAAACCTTAATAATAAATAAAAAAATCTGATCTGTTTTTCCATTTATAAATGTGTTATTCAATGCATTTCTATGGGCTATAGCAGTAAAGACCGAATTCAATGTTTCATAAAATATTTGTATTCAATATTTTTTATATACCAACCAGGGGCCATACAATTCTAAATAATACATTTTATGACCATCTTAAAACAATTCCATATGTTAGCTTAGTAGATATTGCGATCTAAGGGCTTAGACCTACAGGGGCCACTTAGTCGCCCAGGTCTCAGCCCCACAATGGCGCCGTTGAGGAGCCGGAACAATGGACCCTGTGCTCTCCTGGGCCTGGAAAGGCTGGTCAGTTACACTAAGGTCCTGCATGGAGGGAGTTCTCAGTCTCAGGTGTTCTGTGTGAACAGTCTCACCACTGAGAGGAGATAAGCTGATAGGGCTTCACCGCTCCTGAACTGTTTAACTCTCCAGCTCCCCTAGGTACAGATCTAGGATCAGCTTCCCGTCACCCAATCCTAACCTTAACCAATAGCGTGGGAAAACTGACCCCAGATCAGCATCTAGGGGCAACTCTCCAGGTGGAGCAAGCTGGCAAGCTTTTTTTTACCTACCTTAGTTGAATGCACTGATTATAAGTCGCTCAGGTTAGGAGCTAATGACTAAAATGTAGAATGTATGATAACATTGGACCCTGACTGGACCACATGATCTGACCAGGATAAATAATAAATAAAATAAATAAATATCTCATCATAACTTTTCCCTTTATGGCCTAATAAAAATTGATATATAGCGTAATAATAAATCAGACAACAACGTCTTAGAAACATCAGACAGATGGCATAGTAATGACGTTTAGAAGTATTTCTGATCAGTGAATACGTGATCAAACTTTCAAGCTTCACTCTGTCCTCTCCAATCAATCACTGCTAACTCTTCAGGCTTCACTCTGTCCTCTCCAATCAATCTCTGCTAACTCTTCAGGCTTCACTCTGTCCTCTCCAATCAATCTCTGCTAACTCTTCAGGCTTCACTCTGTCCTCTCCAATCAATCTCTGCTAACTCTTCAGGCTTCACTCTGTACTCGCCTATCAATCACTACTAACTCTTCAGTGACTGTATTTACTTTGAACTTCAATGCACAGAGAAACAGTGTTACATTAGTATAAGCTGCTATGTTTGCTGAAGGTATTTGTGTAGACGTTTCGTCACTGTACATTTTTTTTACTTGATTTATATTAAACATTATTTACTATAATTAAGATCGAGTCATGCGTCCTCCGAAACATGACCCACCAAACTGCGCTTCTTAACACCCGCCCGCTTAACCTGGAAGCCAGCTGCACCAAAGTGTCGGAGGAAGCACATTCAACTGACAACCAAAGTCAGCC
>CM042402.1:5894755-5932255 GCA_023634145.1 Thymallus thymallus | reverse complement strand
GAAGCATGGTGGTGGCAGCATCATGCTGTAGGGATGTTTTTCAGCGGCAGGGACTGGGAGACTAGTCAGGATCGAGGGAAAGATGAAGAATGGAAAAACTCCCCAAATACATGTGTGCCAAGCTTGTAGCATTATACCCAAGAAAACCTGAGGCTGTAATCGCTGCCAAAGGTGCTTATTTTTTAAATTTTATTTATACCTTTATTTAACTAGGCAAGTCATTTGAGACCAAATTCTTATTTACAATGACGTCCTACCCATGTGATACAGCCTGGAATCAAACCAGGGTCTGTAGTGATGCCTCTAGCACTGAGTCGCAGTGCCTTAGACCACTGTGCCACTCGGGAGCAACAAAAGTACTGACTAAAGGGTCTGAATACCAATGTAAATGTGATATTTATGTTTTTTATTTTTAATAAATCTGCTAAAATTATCAATTTTAGAATAAGGCTTTAAAGTAACAAAATGTGGAAAAAGTCAAGGGGTCTGAATACTTTCCGAAGGCACCGTATACATACTGTATACATACTGTATACATACTGTATATATACAGTGGGGAGAACAAGTATTTGATACACTGCCGATTTTGCAGGTTTTCCTACTTACAAAGCATGTAGAGGTCTGTAATTTTTATCATAGGTACACTTCAACTGTGAGAGACGGAATCTAAAACAAAAATCCAGAACATCACATCGTATGATTTTTAAATAATTAATTTGCATTTTATTGCATGACATAAGTATTTGATCACCTACCAACCAGTAAGAATTCCGGCTCTCACAGACCTGTTCGTTTTTCTTTAAGAAGCCCTTCTGTTCTCCACTCATTACCTGTATTAACTGCACCTGTTTGAACTCGTTACCTGTATAAAAGACACCTGTCCACACACTCAATCAAACAGACTCCAACCTCTCCACAATGGCCAAGACCAGAGAGCTGTGTAAGGACATCAGGGATAAAATTGTAGACCTGCACAAGGCTGGGATGGGCTACAGGACAATAGGCAAGCAGCTTGGTGAGAAGGCAACAACTGTTGGCGCAATTATTAGAAAATGGAAGAAGTTCAAGATGACGGTCAATCTCCCTCGGTCTGGGGCACCATGCAAGATCTCACCTCGTGGGGCATCAATGATCATGAGGAAGGTGAGGGATCAGCCCAGAACTACACGGCAGGACCTGGTCAATGACCTGAAGAGAGCTGGGACCACAGTCTCAAAGAAAACCATTAGTAACACACTACGCCGTCATGGATTAAAATCCTGCAGCGCACGCAAGGTCCCCCTGCTCAAGCCAGCGCATGTCCAGGCCCGTCTGAAGTTTGCCAGTGACCATCTGGATGATCCAGAGGAGGAATGGGAGAAGGTCATGTGGTCTGATGAGACAAAAATAGAGCTTTTTGGTCTAAACTCCACTCGCCGTGTTTGGAGGAAGAAGAAGGATGAGTACAACCCCAAGAACACCATCCCAACCGTGAAGCATGGAGGTGGAAACATCATTATTTGGGGATGCTTTTCTGCAAAGGGGACAGGACGACTGCACTGTATTGAGGGGAGGATGGATGGGGCCATGTATCGCGAGATCTTGGCCAACAACCTCCTTCCCTCAGTAAGAGCATTGAAGATGGGTCGTGGCTGGGTCTTCCAGCATGACAACGACCCGAAACACACAGCCAGGGCAACTAAGGAGTGGCTCCGTAAGAAGCATATCAAGGTCCTGGAGTGGCCTAGCCAGTCTCCAGACCTGAACCCAATAGAAAATCTTTGGAGGGAGCTGAAAGTCCATATTGCCCAGCGACAGCCCCGAAACCTGAAGGATCTGGAGAAGGTCTGTGGGCCAAACTCCCTGCTGCAGTGTGTGCAAACCTGGTCAAGAACTACAGGAAATGTATGGTCTCTGTAATTGCAAACAAAGGTTTCTGTACCAAATATTAAGTTCTGCTTTTCTGATGTATCAAATACTTATGTCATGCAATAAAATGCAAATTAATTATTTAAAAATCATACAATGTGATTTTCTGCATTTTTGTTTTAGATTCCGTCACTCACAGTTGAAGAGTACCTATGATAAAAATTACAGACTTCTACATGCTTTGTAAGTGGGAAAACCTGCAAAATCGGCAGTGTATCAAATACTTGTTCTCCCCACTGTATATATTTATATTTTGTGTCTAATGTGTATATTTATGTTGTATAATACAGGGCGCATTTGAAAAAGATACCTAGGCCTCAATATGTCTTCCCTGTTAAAATAAATGGTAAATAAAAATGTAATGAAATAAATAAGTAAATCAGGACATGCCAGTAGAGAACATGCCAGTAGAGAACAAGCCAGTAGAGAACAGGCCAGTAGAGAACAGGCCAGTAGAGAACAGGCCAGTAGAGAACAAGCCAGTAGAGAAGAGAACAAGCCAGTAGAGAAGAGAACAAGCCAGTAGGGAAGAGAACAAGCCAGTAGAGAACAGGCCAGTAGAGAACAGGCCAGTAGAGAACAAGCCAGTAGAGAACAAGCCAGTAGAGAACAAGCCAGTAGAGAACAAGCCAGTAGTGAACATGCCAGTAGAGAACAGGCACAGAGGCAATAACACAACACACTGACTGCTGTAATGAGCTCTGCTGAGCTGACTGACTGACAGCTAATTACAGAAATGTAAAACCCCAGTGTGACTGACTGACTGACAGTTCACATGGAACAGGCATGCCCGGGCACAGTAGAGCTGCTGATGGTAGGCAGTTAAGAGACATTCTTCAGGATGATAATAGTTCAGTAAAACACTTCTGCAGATGACCTATAAACGTTTTCAGAACTATCTGACACACCAAGCAGCCAGGGTGTAACACAGGAACACAGGGAGTTGACTCCATGACTCTGATGCACACACAAGAATGCACACACATACACACATTCTCTTACTCTGACAGGTGGGTATGTCGCAGTATCTCCAGTAGATTCCGTCTTCATGGTCAGCGATGTAACACCACGGCTGGACATCACCATCAGGGTTCCTGGAGAGGAGAGAGGGAGGCAGGGAGGGAGGGTGAGAAAGGGAGATAAAGGGAAGAGATGGAGGGAGGGAGAAAACAAACATGAAAAAAGGTTATGTACCAAAAACTGGAGACTGAATATTAAATACAATTACAGAGGAATGCCTGCTGTGCGAAGATTCATTTGTGAGATTGTTTCTGTGGTGCAAATCCTCTCCCTACCACAGCAACCCCCGATAGACTGCTTCAGTTGGTATTTGACCCTGTGTTCTGGCCCTCAGAACTGACCATGCATGTCCAGTAGAACCCAGCGTAGACAGAAGGCTCACAGACAGACAGACAGACAGACAGACAGACAGACAGACAGACAGACAGACAGACAGACAGACAGACAGACAGACAGACAGACAGACAGGGAGAGAGATAGAGCGAGAGACAGACACAGACAGACAGAAAGAGAGAGAGAGAGAGAGAGAGAGAGAGAGAGAGAGAGAGAGAGAGAGAGAGAGAGAGAGAAAGAGAGAGACAGACAGACAGACAGACAGACAGACAGACAGACAGACAGACAGACAGAGAGAGAGAGGAATGTTGGGTCTTTGTTCTGGTTGAAACAGTGAGACAGAGACCTGTCCTTGGGAGCGCAGAGAGAGCAGGGCCTTTTGTCTGGAGTGGTCACAGACATTTGAACTTCCACACTGCACTTTTAACCCTTCAAACCTGACAGCCTGGCCCCCCTCTGGCCCCTGCAGCACTTTGGCTGTTTTGGTTTCACTGACAAGGGATGGGATGGGTGGTGGGATTGGGGAGGAAGGGAAGGGATTGGATGGGATGGGATTGGTGGTAGGATTGGGGAGGAAGGGATGGAATTGGATGGGATTGGATTGGCGGTGGGATTGGGGAGGAAGGGATGGGATGGGTGGTAAGATTGGGGAGGAAGGGATGGGATGGGTGGTAAGATTGGGGAGGAAGGGATGGGATGGGTGGTAAGATTGGGGAGGAAGGGGAGAGCATACTTATCTAGACATGGTCTTTGAGCAGGTGCTGGTTTCTGTGCATTTTGGTTTACTATCTGTGTAGTACCGAGTGTATTTGTTAATGGTAATAATTCACTTACAAAGAGTTTGTAAATGGTTTATGAAAGGTTTATAAACTGTTGATTACATAATGAATAGCTAACAGACACACTTGGGAGTATATTATTGCAGTCTGTGGAACCATTTCTGTTAGTGAGTTGCATGGGGAAACCATAAAAACATCCCAGGTAAATGGAGGAAGGCTCATCTTTCGGAGCACTACTGTTGTCCTTTTCTCAACTCTGACTGTAATTGCCTAAGACATATTCCCCCGGGCCTCAGCTATCCCGTTACAGCCCTGTTGTGGGGCGAATTCTGACGGCCGTTTCCATTTATTGTGTAAATTTCAATTCTTTATAGTTATTGTATAATTTCCAATTCTTTAGAGCTCTCTGAATATATTCAGCTTTGTCAGAGACAAGATATCTTTGTCCTCAGCAGATAAGGGTAGGGTGTAGGCAATCTCCTACCACTCAGCAGGTTGACCGTTGACCAGAGGGATGTCACCAGAGTCAGGAGACTCCCCCAGGGGTAAAGGCTTCCTGTGTACCTCCCATTTTTCTGACTTACAACTAGACATGTATTCTGTGCCAATGTTATCTCCAAATAAGGAGAAAACAAGAAATAGCATCAGGAGTTTTGAGACCAGGTTGGAGGAAAATAGAATGGGTGGAGCTGTGATAACTGTGTCTTATGAATAAACATTTCAAAACTTGTACATAAGCCAAAAACTTAGAGATGTACGGGAGTGGTTCCTGCGGGGAGTGGTTCCTGCAGGACACTCGGCTTCGTTGTCTTTTTGCAATAAAGTCTATCTTGCTTCTACAAACTCCAGAAGTGCCTTCGTTTTTAAAGAGGAAGAGTTTTTTCCACTACACATGGGGAAACCATAAAAACATCCCAGGTAAATGGAGGAAGGCTCATCTTTCGGAGCACTACTGTTGTCCTTTTCTCAACTCTGACTGTAATTGCCTAAGACATATTCCCCCGGGCCTCAGCTATCCCGTTACAGCCCTGTTGTGGGGCGAATTCTGACGGGCGTTTCCATTCCTTTTTTCTTCTCCTATCAAAAACATTTCCTAGGGTCTCTTCCTCTCCTTTTACTGCACAGAACAAGGTTATTGAGTGAGGAACAGAGGAAACTTCAACCTAGGGATGAAATTGAGTTACCGTAACCGTTAGCATTACCGTAACTGTTAGCATTAGGTTTTTTTTTGGTTCTCCGTTATGAAAAAATTATCCCTCTCTTCCTCCTAACCTTGGGCTCATCTCCCAAATGGCAGCATAGTCCATACATAGTGCACTATTTTTGAGCAATGCCCATAGAGCTCTGGCCAAAGGTAGTGCACTATGTAGGGAATAGGGTACCATTTACCACTTTGTTTATCGATCCATTTAGGGTTTAATATTTTCCCGGTATTGTACAAATGTTCCATCCCGAGAATTAATCACTTTTCTCCCAGGTAACCCGGTATTTCTCGCCAAAACCGGAAATGTCATTCAAAAGCCTATGTCTGTATTTGATTAGAGCTTTGATCAAACATTCCATCCTGATGCTACCTGAGCCTCATGAGTCATACATTTAATGAGCCCTACCTTAAAGACATTTTATGAGCACAAGCCCAAAAAACGACAAATGATTGTGCTGTTATCCAATACATATATGATATACTGTAGGCTTATAGGCTACTGCACATTACACACAACAGAAAAGTTACAATTATAGGCTAGCGAATTTGATTTTAATTTAGAAATATAATAGGGCCTTTTTGTATAATTAGTAGGCTGATGCATAAATACCATAATATTTCCCCTAATGTTATTAGTCTACCTCTTTCTCTATCTATTAATGCTTCATTCCAACATCGCTTTCGACAGCTAAATTAAATAATCTTTGTTGAGATTATCTGGCAACAGCTCTGGTGGACATTCCTGCAGTCAGCATGCTCTGGTGGACATTCCTCTCTCTCTATCTCTCTTGCTTCTCCTTCATTTTGTTGAAAACTGTTAAACTATTGTCTCTCTCTCTCTTTGAGTCAACTACTCACCACATCTTATGCACTGCAGTGCTAGCTAGCTGTAGCTTATGCTTTCAGTACTAGATTCATTCTCTGATCCTTTGATTGGGTGAACAACATGTCAGTTCATCCTGCAAGAGCTCTGATAGGCTGGAGGATGTCCCCCAGAAGTTACTGTTTAAGTCTATGGAAGGGGGTGAGAACCAAGAGCCTCCTAGGTTTTGTATTAAAGTCAATATACAAAGAGGAGGACGGAAGCTAGCTGTCTTCCAGATACACCATGGTGCTACTCTACAGAATGCTGTTGGCTACTGTAGACCTTCATTTCAAAACAGTGTGTTTTAATCAATTATTTGGTGAAATTAATATATTTAGTATAGTTTTATCTAAAAAAGGATAACTTTTTCAATGTTTACCTTAAAAAAAAAAGAAGAAATTCACAGAGGAGGATGGTCCTCCCCTTCCTCCTCTGAGGAGCCTCCACTGACAATGAAGTACATTAAAGTATGTTGAACACTGTGCTAGCCTATCGATACAGTAGGTTCATATGCAGGAGTTTGCACATAAACGTATGTCTTCCAACTCGACATCTCCTTGACGCTTTACCTCACACCACAGTTAATGTAGACCTGACAACAGTCGGGGAGATTCAATTACTATAAACATGAGGAGGACATCTCACCCTGACACCATGGCCATTATCAGCCTTGTAGGAGCAGAATGTGGACCTATAGGCTAATATACTGCTGTATACTCCACTGGACACCCATAACTTTCACACTGTCTGTACACCTGCTTAGTAATAGCTAGGAAACAGCTGGTAAAACCAGCCAACCTCCCACTGAACCATCACACACCTCAACAACAACTGTGTCTCAAATGGCACCCTTTTCCCTATATACTGCACTACATAGGGTGCCATTTGGGGCACAACCATGTACTATTGGATTTATTGGATCTAGTCCTCCTCTAACCTGTTGACAATAGAGCAGCATAGCACCAACTCAGGCCCGGTCTCTCTTGAACAAGATGTCCAATGGGACAACCTGACTAAACAAACCTGAATAAAAGTTGCTCTGGATAAGAGCTAAATTACAAACATGTGAAATGGAGCCGACAGTATGTTCAAAAATACTCTTTGATTAGCTTTAGTTGACATTTACGATATCGATAAAGTGACGCATGTCTCCACCTGCAAAATTGCGAGCACTGTGCTCTCACAATATGCTCCCGCATTCTGTGCGACTGTCAGTGTCAGTATTTGAAATGCGTTGAACACGGTCTCTGTCACTGAAGTCTCTCCGGAGAGACGCGAGAGCTCCTGACCTTTAATGCAGCTTTGCTCTCCTTTTCTGGGATCTCTTCTGCCGATCTCACCCCATCTCTCCCTGTTTTCACGGGGCTGTTTTACGGCCATCTATAAAGATTAAATGTGAGGGCTATTAGGGTGTTCAAGACCCCTTTCAACTAAATCAGTATGGGGAAATATGGGGTTTACGATTCCCCTCTCGTTCCTCGTAAGTCCACCCCCATTCCACCTCTTCACCCCCTCGCACTCAGATACTCTCCCTCTCACACACTCGCACTCAGATACTCTCCCTCTCACACACTCACACTCAGATACTCTCCCTCTCACACACTCACACTCAGATACTCTCCCTCTCACACACTCAGATACTCTCCCTCTCACACACTCACACTCAGATACTCTCCCTCTCACACACTCAGATACTCTCCCTCTCACACACTCAGATACTCTCCCTCTCACACATTCAGATACTCTCCCTCTCACACATTCAGATACTCTCCCTCTCACACATTCAGATACTCTCCCTCTCACACACTCGCACTCAGATACTCTCCCTCTCACACACTCAGATACTCTCCCTCTCACACATTCAGATACTCTCCCTCTCACACATTCAGATACTCTCCCTCTCACACATTCAGATACTCTCCCTCTCACACACTCAGATACTCTCCCTCTCACACACTCAGATACTCTCCCTCTCACACGCCCTCCCTCTCACACAAGCAAACAATTTTCTAACCCGTCTATATCCGATAATGACATGCAATGATTCCTGGCACTGGATTTGCACCTGTGCTCTGGTCTCAGCCTCGCTCTGTTCTCAGCCGTGTTCTGGTTCATATAAAACCTCCCTTGGCTCAGGAATCAGACGGACTGTAACACCTCTCTCTCTCTCTCTCTCTCTCTCTCTCTCTCTCTCTCTCTACTTCCATAAGAGGCCCGGACCCAGACACTTCCAGAATATTCTATAAAAGGTGCAGGAGCACTGCTTGTTACTACACTTTCCCATGTAAATATAAAGTGTCTGAACAATGTTCAGTGATACTGATAGTGAGGCTAAATGCTAACAGGTTAAGCTAACACACCAGTGAATGAGATCTGACTACCTTAATTGAGGAGGACGGGCTTGTAACGGCTGGAGTGGAATAGGTGGAATGGAAATGCATCAAACACATGGAAACCGTTTCATTTGCTCCGTTCCACCCATTACTATAAGCCGTCCTCCCCTCAGCAGCCTCCACTGTCATCTTGGGTAGTATCCTGGGGTAAGATGTACAAGCTTCAACTTGGGCTCCAGAGGGGGCCTCACCTGCAGTAGTTGTGGCTGCCAAGACCCCCCTCTCCGCTGGGGTACTTGAGGGTGTTGTAGGGGTGCTGGAAGGTTTCATTCCAGAAGAGGCAGGGCTTGCCACCCAGGACACTCGTCTGGTTCTGGTAGCCTCTGTAGTCCTCTCCGTTGGCTGTGTAACATTCTGGAGAGGGAGAGGGAGGGAGGGAGGGAGGGAGGGAGGGAGGGAGGGAGGGAGGGAGGGGGAGAGAGACAGAGAGACAGAGAGAGAGAGAGATAATTTATTAAACAAGTGTTCACTGTGTTACACTTAGTTTCTTGGATGACAAAGTGGGGATGGAGGGGCTGACAGAGGATGACAGAGTGGAGATGGAGGGGCTGACAGAGGATGACAGAGTGGAGATGGTGGAGGCTGACAGAGGATGACAGAGGAGATGGAGGATTCAGTTCACACTATGTTTGAAAAATGAATTTACTATGCAATTATAATTGAATAAATGTTTTATTCAAAACTACATTGCATGTCTGAGGTTATGTTTTATGACACAATTATGCAGTTGCATAAATGATAAAGCTAGCAGCATAAAATCACTATGAGAATAGTTATTTGACAATCCTACTTCAATAGGAGTTCTGCTTGCTCTGTATAATTTATATATAGTCCATGGGGTAATCCAACCTAGCCTAACCGACTTGTGATTGGTTGTTGTGATGGTAGCTTATTAACTTTTTATTTTCGGTTGGAAGGATCATGGTTATATGATAGACTAGATAGGGCACTTGCATGCACTTAACTTTGCACCAATTTGAGTTAGATTTGTCAAAGACAGTCACCATGCCGTCATGTTCCGATTTAACTGTATTAAACTTCTAATCTTAATTTTTTCTAGTAAATCAGAAGTAATTCAGATTATCATAGTTAATATTTGCTGTCGGTTTAGTTTCCCAATGTTTACATGGCTAGGTTCAAGGTAACGCTGAGCTTTTAAATTTACCTTCTGCTGTAAATGTTTAACAGTAGGCTAGCATCAGGTTCATAGACATTCAAACCAAGTTGACTCTCTCAGGCAGGATGAAAACGACTACATCGACCATGATCCTTTGGTAGTTAAGGCCACTTTCAACATGATCCTTAGCCATTTTTTGGTGCCATTCAGCCCAAGGGTCCAGGGTTTCCGGTCTAGAAGCACGGTTTCGACTGCTCCTAGTTTTTTCTTCAGTACTGCAGTTTAACTGATATGCAGCCCAGAAAGACAATTTCCCTATTTGTTTTTCATCACTAACAGCCAAATATATTCAAATGTTAAATTAATCCAATGTCTGCCATGTTTTCTGATGACGTGATGACATCGTCGCTGCTCCCTGTGCGCACTGAGAATGCAAACGTGAGTGTATTACCTTGAAAACCACAGGCAGACATCTTGGACTTCTCATTATACCTCAGTGATTTAGCCCCGTTCTGCAATATAGCGCAGTTCAAATTCAAATGCATCCGGCTTCATGCACCATTGGGAGTTTTCCATAGGAATACGTGGATGACGTCAGCGCTATCAATATCTACTGGTTTTAATGTCTATGACATAAATGCCTGTTTCAAATAAACGCTGGGTCTAAATGAATTGATAACAAGGTTAACAAGGATAACAAGAAAATGCACAGTCAAAGAGGAGAATAATTATTCTGTCAAGGAAAAGAACTGAAATAGAAAACAAAAAAGTGACACTGTGTGTAAATGATAACACATTAGCGCCGGAAAAGAAGAAATTTATTAAAATGCTGGAAATTAATGCTTTATTTAAACAATTAAATATGGAAATTAGCAAAAGCTGTGTGCATTAAGGAAATATACGCCTGGCTCAGAGAGAAGCCTGTCTCTCATAAGCGCCTGTTGTGTTCAGTGATTTAAGCAAATACATTTTCACGGTAGTCTCAGTTTCTCTCATGAAACACACTGTTGTTGTAGAAGAAAATAACTCTCTCCATGTTAAACCAGGAGAGGCCACCAATTCCTTTCAGTGTCAAGTGTTTTGTAATTAAAGCCGTTGAGGGCAGGCGCCACTGTTCAGTCATCCCTATCCACGATCCATCAGCGGCCTGACAGGCTGCACCCCTAGTCAGGAGCTGGGGGGTGTAGAGTTTCAGTAACTATGATGCCACTTCATTGTTTGTAAACTGTAAATGGTTCCTCTCCTCGCACTCAGTGAATTCATTCTGCCAGTGTCTAGGAGCGGCTCAGTATCAGCCAGGCATCATAAATCTACCTAGAGACTCAGTGAAGAGGAACATGACTTCATAAAAAGTAGCAATCCAGCTTAATAGCATTAGGAGACATGTCACACTCTGAGACGTGATGCGGCCCGTGTATGGGGAGTACAGAGAGAATGAAAACAGAGATTATATCAACTATCAGTCTGACATTCAGAGGACAGACAATGCGTGTTAAATAATGAATACATGGCAAGTTGTCATGCTGTGCATGTAGATGTAAAGTAATGGAGTGTGTGTGTGTATGTATGTATGTGTGTGTGTGTGTGTGGCATAGGAGTGTTTGGGGGCCAGTGCCAGTGCATTTATGAGTCACTCGTATCACATCCTGTCTGCTTTATTCACTGCTCATGTTGGCAGACAGACATATAACCAACTTCACATAGCCCCCCAGAAGAAAGGCACACGGACAACCACACTTCAGGTTGACTCGGTTTTTATCTGCAGTAAAAGATATCAAACAGTGATGACAAGCATTGACGGGACGGTCACAGCCACATGTTCACTGGTTAGGTAGGACACAAGATATCTTTTAGATAGGAGCAACAGTAGTAATACATAACCTCAATGTGAAGTGATATTAATCCATAAATACAGAGCACAAGTACAACCCTTTTTATATAAACCTTTTAAGGTAGTAAGAAAATAAACATTCACTTAAAATGTCAATAGCTAGCGTGACATTGTAGTGCGGTGACCAACGTTGCTAGTTAGCTCGTCATCAACATGGCTAGCTAAGCCAGCAAAAACTTGGTTAACTTGCTGAAATAGGTCTTCAATACGTTAACGGCTAAATAAATATATACATATTCACATTCGCTATTGACTTTTAAGATATATGAACCCGTTTTCCAAAAACACTATTGTGTTATACAGTTTTAAACCGTTTTTTATATACAGAGGAAGGAGACACGAACCTGCTCTCAGAATATCTCTCTCGGACTGAGGAGCAGGCAGACCAACTTCCCAAGTAGGGGAGAAGCACTCAAAACCCACTAGTTGTTCTTTCAACGAAAATAGTACAAAAATGGTAAGTCCGACAATCTCTCGTATTACCAACCTTACTACAATGCCAGCAAATATTCTTATGAATTCAGTAACACATAATGAAAGGAAGCTTTATTTATATCACCCCTTTTTCTGAAGTGAATGGTTTCACCCACTACAATACCGGGAATTCTTCTTTGATATCTACATTGTGCGCGAGGTTGATGGAAACTACATTTTCACTTTGTCACAGACAGACAGACAGGCAGACAAAAAGGCAGACAGGCAGACAGACAGACAGGCAGACAGACAGACAGACAGACAGGCATACAGACAATGGGTCAGAAGTTTACATATACTCAATTAGTATTTATTAGCATTGCCTTTAAATAGTTTCAGGTAGCCGTCCACAAGCTTCCCACAATAAGTTGGGTGAATTTTGGCCCATTCCTCCTGACAGAACTGGTGTAACTGAGTCAGGTTTGTAGGCCTCCTTGCTCGCTCATGCTTTTTCAGTTCTGCCCACACATTCTCTATAGGATTGAGGTCAGGGCTTTGTGATGGCCACTCCAATACCTTGACTTTGTTGACCTTAAAGCCATTTTGCCACAACTTTGGAAGTATGCTTTACATTCCTGACTGATGTCTTGAGATGTTGCTTCAATATATCCACATAATTTTCCTTCCTCATGATGCCATCTATTTTGTGAAGTGCATCAGTCTCTCCTGCAGCAAAGCTTCACGGATGGTGTTCTTCGGCTTGCAAGCCTCCCCCTTTTTCCTCCAAACAATGGTCATTATGGCCAAACAATTCTATTTTTGTTTCATCAGACCAGATCAAATTTTTCCAAAAAGTACGATCTTTGTCCCCATGTGCAGTTGCAAACCATAGTCTTGCTTTTTTATTATATGGCGGTTTTGGAGCAGTGGCTTCTTCCTTGCTGAGCGGCCTTTCAGGTTATGTCAATATAGGACTAATTTTACTGTGGATATAGATACTTTTGTACCTGTTTCCTCCAGCATCTTCACATGGTCCTTTGCTGTTTTTTTCTGAGGTCTTCTGATTTCTTTAGATTTTCCCATGATGTCGAGCAAAGAATCACTGAGTTTGAAGGTAGGCCTTGAAATACATCCACAGGTACACCTCCAAATGACTCAAATTATGTCAATTAGCCTATCAGAAGCTTCTAATGCCATGACATAATTTTCTGGAATTTTTCAAGCTGTTTAAAGGCCCAGTCAACTTAGTGTATGTAAACGTCTGACCCACTGGAATTGTGATATAGTGAATTATAAGTGAAATAATCTGTCTGTAAACAATTGTTGGAAGAATTACTTGTGTCATGCACAAAGTAGATGTCCTAACCGACTTGCCAAAACTATAGTTTGTTAACATGAAATCTGTGGAGTGGTTGAAAAATGAGATTGAATTACTTCAACCTAAGTGTATGTAAACTTCTGACTTCAACTGTATCTCCTCTCTCCTCTTCCTTTGATAAACTTTAGTGGAAGTGTACTGTTCAGTGTACGACAAAAGTGTTCCTGCTGTTGGCTTAGTCAAATCCCTGCTGTCTGTGGAGAGGCAAGCTAACCCTTCCAGGACGAGATGGTAAATATGGCAGCATTTTCCTAGCGGCTGGGCCGGGGGCTTGATGTGGTCTGGAGGCACAATTTTCCTGTGATGGGAATGGGAAGTAGCGGATCTGCAGGGACTTAGAGAAGTGAGGGCATCATAAAGACGAATGGAGCGTTTAAAAGGCCTGCGGAGGCTGGGAATACGACAAGAGATCCAAAGCCCACTTACTACTAAGTTCCCATCCCAAATTGAACCATTTTCTCTATATAGGGCACTACTTTTGACCAGTGCTCTTCAAAGTGCACGTGACCGTTCCACTTGACGAGGGCCTTTCTTGTGGTGGCATCACAGCCAGATGGGAAACAGAACCAGAGACCACGACGGCATGAACAACAGAGAGCGAGATAGAGAGAAAGAGAGAGAGAGAGAGAGAGAGAGAGAGAGAGAGAGAGAGAGAGAGAGAGAGAGAGAGAGAGAGAGAGAGAGAGATCCTACAAATAGAGTCCGGTAAAAGGGAGGAGGAGGATGGAGGACTCGCCCCAAACCTCAAGCAGCAAAGTCTTACTCTCGCAGGATACCACACAAACCCAAGAAACAAGAGCAGAGTCTTAAAAAGGAACAAGCACAGGATAATTGACTGAGAGCTAATCATCCTGTTATTATATTTGTCAGGATTAATTACTTCCATACTGATTCTTCAAATAGTGCTTGTTGGCAAGCGAAAGAGGGAGATAGAGAGAGAGAGCAAGAGAGAGAGATTGAGCGAGAGAGAGAGAGAGAGAGAGAAAGAGAGAGAGAGAGGGGAAGAAACAGGGAGTGGGAGATGGTGTGCGTGGCCAAAGACCTCTATTTTCACGTCATCTTACCCCAGCACCGCCTGTAGTTTGATAAACGACATTGGCACTTGGGTTGAAGCCGGTGCTATGGTCAGATGACATGAAGTTAGAGCTCTTTGGTCACACACACCAGTGGTGGGTTTGGGGTTGGAAAACAGAAGAATATGCGGAAAAGTACCTCATACCTACAGTAAGATATGGTGGTGGAGCTTTCATGTTGTGGGGCTATTTTGCTTCCACTTGTCCTGGGGCCCTTGTCAAGGTCAACGGCATCATGACCTTTACCAAGTACCAGGACATTTTAGCCCAAAACCTGGTTGTCTCTGCCAGTAGGCTGACACTTGGCCGCAAGTGGATCTGTCCGCAAGACAAACCCCCCAAGCACTAATCAAAATCCACAAAAGAAATTGACCACAAAAACCAAACCCAAAAAATCAAACCCAAAAAATCAAACCCCAAAAATAAAAATGTTCCGTAAGTGCAAACGAAGGATATCCAGGAAGATTCTGTATGGGGGAATGTTCTAAGATCCCATAAGTCTAAGAACTCATTAAACATTTTAGGAAAAGACTTATTTCATACAGTCTTTTTTGCTCATCTTTATCAAGAGTGCCATTGATTATGGACCTGACTGTACATCTAACCTCTGCCTGCATCTGTTCACCTGTTCCATGTTGCTTACCGCTGTTAGCTGCTGCCATTACTGTTCTGCTGCTCAATACTAACGGCATGGTAACCAGCAGGTCCAGGGCCGTGGAAGGGCCAGCTGTGGGCTAGAGACCCAATCTGAAGGAGACCCAGCTGGGACCAAGAGGAGAGGAGAGGAGGGTGGTAGTGCTCTGGTGAACTGGTCTGGTTCTCATTTCCCCACCACAGTATGATGAGGGGTTTAGATACAGTATGATGAGGGGTTCAGAAACAGTATGATGAGGGGTTTAGATACAGTATTATGAGGTGTTTAGATACAGTATGATGAGGGGTTTAGATACAGTATGATGAGGGGTTTAGATACAGTGTTATGAGGGGTTTAGATACAGTATGATGAGGGGTTTAGATACAGTATGATGAGGGGTTTAGGTACAGTATTATGAGGTGTTTAGATACAGTATGATGAGGGGTTTAGATACAGTATGATGAGGAGTTTAGATACAGTATAATGAGGGGTTTAGATACAGTGTTATGAGGGGTTTAGATACAGTATGATGGATGGTGTATTATGATAGAGTATGATGAGGTGTTTAGATACAGTATGATGAGGTGTTTAGATACAGTATGATGAGGGGTTTAGATACAGTATTATGAGGTGTTTAGATACAGTATGATGAGGGGTTTAGATACAGTATTATGAGGTCTTTAGATACAGTATAATGAGGGGTTTAGATACAATATGATGAGGGGTTTAGATACAGTATGATGAGGGGTTTAGATACAGTATGATGAGGGGTTTAGATACAGTATTATGAGGTGTTTAGATACAGTATGATGAGGGATTTAGATACAGTATTATGAGGTGTTTAGATACAGTATGATGAGGGGATTAGATACAGTATGATGAGGGGTTTAGATACAGTATGATGAGGGGTTTAGATACAGTATGATGAGGGGTTTAGATACAGTATGATGAGGGGTTTAGATACAGTATTATGAGGTGTTTAGATACAGTATTATGAGGTGTTTAGATACAGTATGATGAGGGGTTTAGATACAGTATGATGAGGGGTTTAGATACAGTATGATGAGGGGTTTAGATACAGTATGATGAGGGGTTTAGATACAGTATGATGAGGGGTTTAGATACAGTATGATGAGGGGTTTAGATACAGTATGATGAGGGGTTTAGATACAGTTTTATGAGGTGTTTAGATACCGTATGATGAGGGGTTTAGATACAGTATGATGAGGGGTTTAGATACAGTATGATGAGGGGTTTAGATACAGTATGATGAGGGGTTTAGATACAGTATTATGAGGTGTTTAGATACAGTATGATGAGGGGTTTAGATACAGTATTATGAGGTGTTTAGATACAGTATGATGAGGGGATTAGATACAGTATGATGAGGGGTTTAGATACAGTATGATGAGGGGTTTAGATACAGTATGATGAGGGGTTTAGATACAGTATGATGAGGGGTTTAGATACAGTATTATGAGGTGTTTAGATACAGTATTATGAGGTGTTTAGATACAGTATGATGAGGGGTTTAGATACAGTATGATGAGGGGTTTAGATACAGTATGATGAGGGGTTTAGATACAGTATGATGAGGGGTTTAGATACAGTATGATGAGGGGTTTAGATACAGTTTTATGAGGTGTTTAGATACCGTATGATGAGGGGTTTAGATACAGTATGATGAGGGGTTTAGATACAGTATGATGAGGGGATTAGATACAGTATGATGAGGGGTTTAGATACAGTATGATGAGGGGTTTAGATACAGTATGACGAGGGGTTTAGATACAGTATGATGAGGGGTTTAGATACAGTATTATGAGGTGTTTAGATACAGTATTATGAGGTGTTTAGATACAGTATGATGAGGGGTTTAGATACAGTATGATGAGGGGTTTAGATACAGTATGATGAGGGGTTTAGATACAGTATGATGAGGGGTTTAGATACAGTATGATGAGGGGTTTAGATACAGTTTTATGAGGTGTTTAGATACCGTATGATGAGGGGTTTAGATACAGTATGATGAGGGGTTTAGATACAGTATGATGAGGGGTTTAGATACAGTATGATGAGGGGTTTAGATACAGTATTATGAGGTGTTTAGATACAGTATTATGAGGTGTTTAGATACAGTATGATGAGGGGTTTAGATACAGTATGATGAGGGGTTTAGATACAGTATGATGAGGGGTTTAGATACAGTATGATGAGGGGTTTAGATACAGTATGATGAGGGGTTTAGATACAGTATGATGAGGGGTTTAGATACAGTATGATGAGGGGTTTAGATACAGTATGATGAGGGGTTTAGATACAGTTTTATGAGGTGTTTAGATACCGTATGATGAGGGGTAATACTGTGTGTGTGTGTGTTTGTGTTTGTGCATGTGTGTGTGTTCTAACATGCCCCCTATTATTAATTTCTGTTGTGGAAAGAGACTAATGATGTAACCTTCCGAGCCAGTGGTGGGCTAACACACACACACACACACACACACACACACACACACACACACACACACACACACACACACACACACACACACACACACACACACACACACACACACACACACACACACACAGCCCAAAAATCCCCCTTTTGAAGTTTCGCTCAGATTGAAAGAAAAGCATGACAGAAGGAAAGTTAGCTCAAGCTGCTATTTGACCTTCAGTTAAAGTGTTTGACTGATGTCGGATAATCTATCAGAACATTTATCAAATGAGATAAAATGTATACCTTTATAACAATCACAACAGGGTTTGGAATGATGTTTGACAGAATACAGCAGTACAGATGGACTGAGGGTACGGCTGGGGCAGGGTCTGGTCTGGGTACGACTGGGTCTGGGTCTGGGTTAGGGTACGGCTGGGGCAGGGTCTGGTCTGGGTATGACTGGGTCTGGGTCTTGGTTAGGGTACGGCTGGGGCAGGGTCTGGTCTGGGTATGACTGGGTCTGGGTCTTGGTTAGGGTACGGCTGGGGCAGGGTCTGGTCTGGGTACGACTGGGTCTGGGTCTGGCTTAGGGTACGGCTGGGGCAGGGTCTGGTCTGGGTACGACTGGGTCTGGGTCTGGGTTAGGGTACAGCTGGGGCAGGGTCTGGTCTGGGTACGACTGGGTCTGGGTCTGGGTTAGGGTACGGCTGGGGCAGGATCTGGGTCAGGGTCTGGGTCTGGTCTGGGTACTGCTGGGGCAGGGTCAGGTTCTTGGTCAGTGTCTGGACTAGGGTCTGGCTGGCTCCAAGTGTGCAAAGGCTGTGTCATGATTCTTCATCCTTTTCAAAAAGTGTGCACTTCCACCATTGTCAAATCCATGCGAGAAAGTGTGCAAGTCAAGTGCACACTTGGGGGGAGGTAAATCATCGATTTGATGTTCAGCTATAGAGTAACAAGCATCACCAGTTTGATGTTAAATATCTTGGGGTAGTGACAGATGGGTCTTATACTCTGACCTGAAGGACATTGAAACAGAAGAACTGAAAAGAAAGACCTGACATACGTCAACACAGAGGACAACATGTCAACGTGACACAAGGGAGGATGGCGTCACGTTCAATTACCCCCTGGCACTTCCTGTCAGTTTCCTTTAAAGTCTCTCTACTCTTCCGTCTACTGTTTCAGTGAGACGAAGAGGAAGAGGCATATTTTCCAAACATGATTAAAAGACATCTGCTAGGGTTGGGCAGTATCCACATTTTCATATTGTGATTCCGTCCTTCTCTCATCACGGAGGGGCAAAAAATGCAAAGGGGGGGGGGGCAAAAAATGCAAAAAAATCCCATTAGTCATCTATTACCAGAAAACTAGACACTCTAATTTACTTGTCCTCTTGCTCAGTTGTGCACCGGGGATTCCCACTCCTCTTTCTATTCTGGTTAGAGCCAGTTTGCTCTGTTCTGTGAAGGGAGTAGTACACAGCGTTGTACAAGATCTTCAGTTTGCATGGAATAGCCTTCATTTCTCAGAACAAGAATAGAATAGTTTCAGAAGAACGTTATTTGTTTCTGGCCATTTTGAGCCTGTAAACGAACCCACAAATGCTGATGCTCCAGAAACTCAACTAGTCTAAAGAAGGACAGTTTTATTGCTTCTTTAATCAGCACAAGTTTTCAGCTGTGCTAACATAACTGCAAAAGGGTTTTCTAATGATCAATTTGCCTTTTAAAATGCTAAACGTGGATTAGCTAACACAACGTGCCATTGGAACACAGGAGTGATGGTTGCTGATAATGGGCCTCTGTACGCCTATGTAGATATTCCATTAACAATCAGCCGTTTCCAGCTACAATAGTCATTTACAACATTAACAATGTCTACACTGTATTTCTGATCAATTTTATGTTTTTTTTTTTTAAACAAGGACATTCCTAAGTGACCCCAAACTTTTGGGCGGTAGTGTATTGTAAGGATTTATGTTCAGAGAGGTCTCTGGAAACCTTTATGTTTTCCAGGTTTAGTGTCCAGAGACCTCTCTGGAATTCTCTATGTTGGTGTTGGAATTGGTCCCCAATTAGAGGAAGCTGCACCGCATTGCCTCTAATTGGGGAGCCTGTTTAAATTCAGTTGTTCCACCTGGGTTTGTGTTTGTTTTCACACTGGTTCATGGTCGCTGTCGCTCCTTTTTTTGGTTTTGGGATTATTATTACTGGAATGAAGGAATGTCTTTGCACTACAGCTCTGCGCCTCTGGTCCTCTTTCATGTATATAGGTAGGAGCAACCGAATGTCATTTTTGGCGAGTTTGGACGTTTACAAGCCAATGTGAATGAGAGATGTGCAAATGAACAAAGTTGTGATGAATGCTTGTCTGAAGGGAGAACAGTACTGGCACTGAAGCAGTATGTGCACACAACCCTACTAATATAAACCCTACTACTAATAAGTACTTTTGCGATTTTTCTTTTCATTGGCACATAACATACACCTGTTTGTTGTAGTGGCCGGAGGGCACACACTTAATGTATTGTGAAATCTGTTGTAAAATCTATTTCAATGTTTAAAATGTTTTATAATATAGTATATTAATTTTTGCTGGACCCCAGGAAGAGTAGCTGCTGGGGATCCATGGAGGAGGTTAGGGGGAGAGAGATGGAGGAGGTTAGGGGGAGAGAGAGAGATGGAGGAGGTTAGGGGGAGAGAGAGAGATGGAGGAGGTTAGGGGGGGGGCATGGACTCTACAAGTTGTCAAGTGTTCCACAGGGATGCTGTCCCATGTTGACGCCATTGCTTTTCACAGTTGTATCAAGTTGGCTATATTTCCTTTGGATGTGGGACCATTCTTGATACACACAGGAAACTATTGAGTGTGAAAAACCCAGCAGCGTTGCAGTTCTTGACACAAAATGGTGTGCCTGGCACCTACTACCATAACTTGTTCAAAAGGCACTTACATCTTTGGTCTTGCCCATTCACCCTCTGAATGGCACATATACACAAGTGTCAATTGCCTCAAGGCTTAAAAACCCTTCTTTAACCTGTCTCCTCCCATTCATCTACACTGATTGCAGTGGATTAACAAGTGACATCAATAAGGGATCATAGCTTTCACCTGGATTCACCTGTTCAGTCTATGTCATGGAAAGAATAGGTGTTCTTAATGTTTTATACACTCGGTGTATACACCAGATCAGCCAGGCTTCAGCCCGGAGCTCCAAATCCCATTCCAGATGAGCTCTGTGGTGCAGCTGCGTGCTGGGCCTTACAGAGAGAGAAACAGAGCTTGTTTAATGTGTCTTCTGCTGGGTTAAGGAACACACACAGGTTCTTAGTGATATCAAGCCTTAGCTAGCTGTGGAATCTATGGCCTGATATACGGGACCTGACGTCTCAGTGTTACTATTGTCTTCACTGCATGGGGAGTGTTTTTTTCTTCTTCACTGGTGTTTTTCCTCCTCTCTTCTGCTCTCTTCCTTTCTTTTCACCTCTTCTCTCTTCCCTTCTATTTATATAACAAAAATCGAGGGAGTAACACAATCTCTACATCAACGTCACAAGCGTACCAGACGAGCTAAATGACTTCTATGCGCGCTTCGAGGCAAGCAACACTGAAACATGCATGAGAGCACCAGCTATTCTGAACGACTGTGTGATCACGCTCGTCGTAGCTGATGTGAGTAAGACCTTTTAACAGGTCAACATTCACAAGGCCTCAGGACCAGATGGACTACCAGGAAGTGTATGCCGAGCATGCGCTGACCAACTGGCAAGTGTCTTCACTGACATTTTCAACCTGTCCCTGGCCGAGTCCGTAATACCTACATGTTTCAAGCAGACCACCATAGTCCCTGTGCCCAAAAACACTAAGATAACCTGCCTAAATGACTACAGACCAGTAGCACTCTCATCAGTAGCCATGAAGTGCTTTGAAAGGCTGGTCATGGCTCACATTAACACCATTATCCCAGGAACCCTAGACCACACCAATTTGCATACCGCCCCAACAGATCCACAGATGATGCATTCTCTATTGCACTCAACAATGCAATAGAGCCAAGCGGATGTGTTTTAAGATGCATCTGATGTGGAGGACAGGATGGGGGCAGCCAGACACAGACTGCATTGTACCCATATCTCACACACCCTGTCCTCCACAACAGACGGATGTCTGCCCACTAGCCATGTGTGTGTGTGTGTACACAGTGTATGTGTGTGTGCGCGACCAGCATTACCCAGTATTTGAAAGGCAGCAATCAATCTAATAATACATGTGTGAATGTGATTTCTACAGTACAGATCTCTATGGTGATGCTTTATTTTCCTTGGCATTCTGAATGAAAGCAATTTGTGAAAAAAAAAAAAAACTCAGGTGAATCCATCTTCAGACAATTACACCTGTTACAGTGAAAACTCCTACATACACATTGAGCCATACAGTGGGAGGTGTATTGATAAAGTGAGATCCTACAAGCATCTTAACAAACTCTCCTTCCTCCCCATCAGACATTCAAAGGTTTGCACTTTCATCTGTCTCCAGAGATATCCATCTCTCTTAATGATAAACCCCACACCCCCTCTAGCCAAAGCCTCACTGCTACATCAACGATTTGGCACCAATCACTAACACACCTCCAAAAGAGTGAGAGTGAAAGAGAAAAGAGAGGGAGAGAGAGAGGGGGAGCTAGGTCTCGACTGGGAAGATAAATAGAGGGCCTGAACTGAGGTGAGGCAAATGTAACCTGCCATACAAGTGCTCTGGGAAAACAATGCAACCATTCACTTCCTACCTGGTATTCTGTTTACTCAAGTACAAATAACAATAATACAGATATAATTAAGCAATTTTATTAGAATGCTATTGATGTAGAAATTAAGTGAAGCCTTGAGGATTTAATGAAACCAAGCACAACCCAAAGAGAGAATGTATTAGGATGAATTCCCCAATATGTTGTTGTAAGAGGTTTGACAGTTTGAGAGAGGAAGTAGTAAGGAGATGCCTCGGGAGGGAGAGACACTAGTTTGGCATTGTGGGTAGTGATGAATGGAATGTCTCTCAGAACCTAACAGCTAGCCGCCCGCCACCGTGGAGGAATATCAGCGTGTGAGTTTTGTAGGCAGTTGGCTTATTAACCCTACCCCTTACTTTGGAATCCTTATTTTTGACTTAATTTGACTTAATTTGATCAAAAATTGGAGCAGACCAACATTGGATTTTGTTCACCCTGTGGGCAGATGAAATCATTAGATGGACAGCAGACTGCACTTGAAACCTTGAGTATGCTAGAAACATCTAGAACTGTGTTCCTAGGTTCATAGTTCTAGAACCCAGCTTTTCTAGCTCCATAATTTTAGAACTCAGAGTAGAGCTGGGAAATAGCAGCTCTACGTGTGCGTCAAAAGCATACTAGGCAGCCTACTCTGGTTGTAAAGTGGTTCCATGAACTCAATATTAAGAGGTGAGAAATACTAATACACTACCGATCACATACACTACCTGTGACATACACTACCGGTGACATACACTACCGGTAGTAACCTTTTTTGGTTACTACATAATTCCATATGTGTTATTTCATAGTTTTGATGTCATTATTATTCTATAATGTAGAAAATAGTTTAAAAAAGAAAAACCCTTGAATGAGTAGGTGTTCTAAAACCTTCTAAAACTGTCACGTTCGGGTGTGTAGAGAGACCAAGGCGCAGCGTATCGATAGTTCGACATCTTTATTGAATGAACTGACGAACTATACAAAATAACAAATGATATATATAAAGACACATGTAGCACGAACACGGGACATAACATAACAATGAACCACCCCAACGGAGTGGAACACAGACATATAAGTAAGATCCCTAATTAGAGGTAATGCAATGCAGCTGCCTCTAATTAGGGATCCCACACACACAACACCACACAGACGTAGAAATAATAGATCTGCCAGACTCTGACCATAGAAATATAGAGAAGCAAAGCTTCTCTATGGCCAGAGCCTGACAGTACCCCCCCCCAAAGGCGCGGACTCCCGACCGCAAGAAAAACAAACACATAAACATGAGGGAAGGGTCAGGGAGGGAAAAACATCAACCATAAACCATCGCCGGTGGCGGTTCCGGCCCTGGCGAAGTGGATGTCCTCCTCCTTATTTCTACTGGGCCCGGACTGGGCCCCAGTGTGGCTGGCGATTCAGGCCATTTAAAGGGGCAACCCACCGGTCCTGGAAATGACCATGGTGGGGCAAAAGGCTCAGGCCATGGAGCGGGACAAATAACCGGGCCAGAACTGGGCACCGGTGTGGCAGGCGACTCCGGCCATATAAAGGGGCAACCCACCGGTCCTGGTAACAACAATGGTGGGGAAAAAATCTCAGGCCATGGAGCGGGGCAAATAACCGGGCCAGGACTGAGCACCGGTGTGGCAGGCGACTCCGGCCATATAAAGGGGCAACCCACCGGTCCTTTAAATAACAATGGTGGGGAAAAAAGTTCAGGCCATGGAGCGGGGCAAATAACCGGGCCAGGACTGAGCACCGGTGTGGCAGGCGGCTCCGGGCTGTCGAGCGTCACGGGAGGCTCCGGGCTGTCGAGCGTCACGGGAGGCTCCGGGCTGTCGAGCGTCACGGGAGGCTCCGGGCTGTCGAGCGTCACGGGAGGCTCCGGGCTGTCGAGCGTCACGGGAGGCTCCGGGCTGTCGAGCGTCACGGGAGGCTCCGGGCTGTCGAGCGTCACGGGAGGCTCCGGGCTGTCGAGCGTCACGGGAGGCTCCGGGCTGTCGAGCGTCACGGGAGGCTCCGGGCTGTCGAGCGTCACGGGAGGCTCCGGGCTGTCGAGCGTCACGGGAGGCTCCGGGCTGTCGAGCGTCACGGGAGGCTCCGGGCTGTCGAGCGTCACGGGAGGCTCCGGGCTGTCGAGCGTCACGGAAGGTTCCGGGCTGTCGATCGTCACGGAAGGTTCCGGGCTGTCGATCGTCACGGAAGGTTCCGGGCTGTCGATCGTCACGGAAGGTTCCGGGCTGTCGATCGTCACGGAAGGTTCCGGGCTGTCGATCGTCACGGGAGGCTCCGGGCTGTCGACCATCACGGGAGGCTCCGGGCTGTCGACCATCACGGGAGGCTCCGGGCTGTCGACCATCACGAGAGGCTCCGGGCTGTCGATCATCACGAGAGGCTCTGGGCTGTCGATCATCACGGGAGGCTCCGGGCTGTCGACCATCACGAGAGGCTCCGGGATGTCGAGGCGCACCGACGGTCTGATGCGTGGAGCTGGCACTGGAGGCACCTGGCTGGGCTCACGCACTGGAAGTCGAGTGCGGGGAGTCGGCACGGGACGTACCGGACTGTAGAGGCGCACTGGAGGCCTGGTGCGTGGAGCTGGCACTGGAGGAACCTGGCTGGGCACACGCACTGGAGGTCGAGTGCGGGGAGTCGGCACGGGACGTACCGAGCTAGGGAGGCGCACTGGAGGTTGAGTGCGGGGAGTCGGCACGGGACGTACGGGACTTTGCACACGCACTGGAGGTAGAGTGCGGGGAGTCGGCACGGGACGTACCGGACTGGGGAGGCGCACTGGAGGCCTGGTGCGTGGAGCTGGCACTGGAGGAACCTGGCTGGGCACACGAACTGGAGGTCGAGTGCGGGGAGTCGGCACGGGACGTACCGGGCTAGGGAGGCGCACTGGAGGTTGAGTGCGGGGAGTCGGCACGGGACGTACCGGACTTTGCACACGCACTGGAGGTAGAGTGCGGGGAGTCGGCACGGGACGTACCGGACTGGGGAGGCGCACTGGAGGCCTGGTGCGTGGAGCTGGCACTGGAGGAACCTGGCTGGGCACACGCACTGGAGGTCGAGTGCGGGGAGTCGGCACGGGACGTACCGGGCTAGGGAGGCGCACTGGAGGTTGAGTGCGGGGAGTCGGCACGGAACGTACCGGACTTTGCACACGCACTGGAGGTAGAGTGCGGGGAGTCGGCCCGGGACGTACCGGACTAGGGAGGCGCACTGGAGGCCTGGTGCGTGAAGCCGGAACTGGAGGAACCTGGCTATGCACACGCACTGGAGGTAGAGTGCGGGGAGTCGGCACGGAACGTACCGGACTGGGGAGGCGCACTGGAGGCCTGGTGCGTGGAGTCGGCACTGATGGCACCGGACTGGTGACACGCACCTTGGGGCGAGTGCGAGGAGCAGGCACATGACGTACCGGACTGGAGAGGCGCACTGGAGGCCTGGTGCGTGGAGTCGGCACTGATGGCGCCGGACTGATGACACGCACCTCAGGGCGAGTGCGAGGAGCAGGCACATGACGTACCGGACTGGAGAGGCTCACTGGAGTGTAGCAGACTGCCGGACCCAGACTGGGCACCGGTGGAGCGGACTGCTCTGGCACTGGAGTAGAGCAGACGGCCGGACCCCGACTGGGTACCGGTAAAGCGGACTGCTCTTTCACGGGAGTGGAGTAGGCGACAGGACACGGATCATTCCACTCCGACATTTCCCGTTCAACTTCCTCCGCTATCTCCCACATTTCCTCCAACACGTCTCCAAACTGGCTCTCCAAATAATTCTCCTCTTCTTCACTTTGCGCCCCCCATTTATATGTTGGGCACAGTGCATCCCACATGGAGAGTGGTACTGGTGCGTCCTCTTCCTTACCAGACCACCCCCATAGCCCCCCCCCGAAATTTTCCTGGGGTTGACTCCGGGCTCCGTTTCCTCCTTTTCTCCGCTGTCTTCCTTTCTTCCTCTCCGTTGCTCCAGTTTTACACTGCTTGGTCGGTTGGTGGTTCATTCTGTCACGTTCGGGTGTGTAGAGAGACCAAGGCGCATCTTTATTGAATGAACTGACGAACTATACAAAATAACAAATGATATATATATAAAGACACATGTAGCACGAACACGGGACATAACATAACAATGAACCACCCCAACGGAGTGGAACACAGACATATAAGTAAGATCCCTAATTAGAGGTAATGCAATGCAGCTGCCTCTAATTAGGGATCCCACACACACAACACCACACAGACGTAGAAATAATAGATCTGCCAGACTCTGACCATAGAAATATAGAGAAGCAAAGCTTCTCTATGGCCAGAGCCTGACAAAAACCTTTGACCGGTAGTGTACATTATATACTCACAGAAAGCTGTGACTCTCCTCTGTGTAAATAGAACAACAGTAGTTGCTTTTAAAACTGTATTTCTTCCAGCAATAGCATTTGAGCAAGATCTCATATGGTTCTCATAATGCATCTCTCCCTCCCCCATGTCACAGTGGGGGGAGGGAGTGAGAGTCAGCAGGCGATAGCCAAACAGAGACAGGCAGATACTTTCATGGCAGGAATCAACATAATAAATAAACATAATGCCTATATTACTGTTGGACAAATAATGGTTTTAGAACAATCTACAGGAATGTTGTGAAGCAAAATCACTGAAAATTACAGACGTAAGCAAAATGCTTCGGTAAGAGGAAGGCAATGTCGGTGTCTGTAATATTCGGTTTATCGTCCCAGCTCTAACTCAGTGTTCCTATAGCACCATAATTCTAGATCACAGTTTTTCTAGCTCCATAGTTTTTAGAACTCAGAGTGTAACTATAGCTCCATAGTTCTAGAACTCATCAACTGCTAGTTCTAGAAGTCAATAATAGTTATAGAACTCAGTGTTCCTAACTACTGGTTCTACAAGTCAAGAGTGTTTCTAGCTCCATAGTTCTAGAACTCAGTGTTCCTAATTGCTAATTCTAGAACTCAGAACACATAGTTCTAGAATGTTTTGTCAGAGTGTTTTGGGAGCAGCAGGTCCATGTGTGGAACACAGCCATGGCCCATCTGTATCCAATGACTCTCTTCTAGCAGCATGGAACTTGTAGAGAGAAAGAGAGTGGCAAGCTCATCAGAAAAATCCCTGCATGTTTGTTTTGTCTATCTACAGATAGAAGTCCCTTGGCTAAGTCCCCCATTCCTCTGACTGACTCATCAGATTTCATACACATCTAATCCAATTCCATCTAAGAGAAACAAGATAACCTTGGCTCTTTGCTACTGTATGATGGTGAGAGAGAGAGCAGGCCTACTGTATGATGGTGAGAGAGAAAGAGCAGGCCTACTGTATGATGGTGAGAGAGAGAGAGCAGGCCTACTGTATGATGGTGAGAGAGAGAGAGCAGGCCTACTGTATGATGGTGAGAGACAGAGCAGGCCTACTGTATGATGGTGAGAGAGAGCAGGCCTACTGTATGATGGTGAGAGAGAGCAGGCCTACTGTATGATGGTGAGAGAGAGAGCAGGCCTACATTTCACCTTTATCTCTCCACACTAAATCTGATGAAGCGGAAAACAACAAGACACTTTCATCTGTACTTCTGGATTGTTCTCCCAATTCTCTAAATACGTTTAATGCGTGATGTTTTATCTTCCTGATTGCCGCGGTCAGCCAACAAATGAAGGGCATATTACCACCATATCAAATCACAAAAGACAGACACACAATCCAGGAACAAAACACACAACACAAGATCCAGGAGACAAAAATTCAACGCACAAAAGCTGCCAGACAGCTGGAACTAAAGCAGTGATCATCATCAACCATTTAGCCTTTTACTAAAGCCATCTCTAAGTCCTGGTCCCGACTTGGCTTGTATGTGTGTGTGTGTTTTTGGTTTGACTATTTACTAAGGTTAGGGTTAGGGTTAGGTTAGGTTTTGGGAAAATAAGATTTAGGGAAAATAAGAATTGTTTGGTCCCCACAAGGATAGTAAAACAAACATGTGTGTGTATGTGTGTGTGTGTGTGTGTGTTTTAATGTGGCCGGTGCGGCTCTGGGAAGCTCTTCTGTACAGAGAAACAGATGTGTCCAGTCAAAGGGAGGGAGAGAGGGCATCCCAGTCCCAGTACCATCACTGTCCCTGAGAAAGAGGATCGATTACAGGGATCTATTGAGGGCCCATTGGATCTGGTTTCATGGCACTGGCCGTGTGTGACCGCCAACATGATGGTGCCACGTAGACTGTCTGCTGGAGACTGGAGGCGTTTGGAGACACACACACATACAGACACATACACACACACACACACATATCCAAACTCCTTGTTGTTCACCTCAGAGATCTGTACCTGTATTCACCTCTAACAGAACACAGGGGTTGTATCCCAAATGGCACCCTATTCCCATAGGACTCTGGTCAAAAGTAGTGCACTATCTAGGGAATAAGGTTCCGTTTGGGATGAAGACAGGGACAGACAGACAACTTAATCAGGGACTCTTGTCCTGTCAGCTCGGGTTTCAAGCCCATTCAGTTTCAGCCACTTTCAAAGAGCTTCAATGCCTTGCAATGGGATATCATTGGCTCAATGCCTAAAAGACTTACAGGGGTAAGGCCTGGGCCGTAAAACAGAGGTCCAGGAACCAGGATGTCCCTAAGGGTCTCCAAGGTTTAATAACGTACATCAATTACTGTGTCTGTTGAGTTTACACACAAGGGTGCAATTGCGGCCTGCAATTCGGGGTGTTCCTGCATGTGGGCATTCCTGCAGTTGCAGGAACCCCGCTTTATACTTCTAGGACAGATGGGATGCGGTTGCAGTCCAGTACAGCAGGTGGTGTTAATTCACAATAACAAAGGACGCCAGCCACTGATGAACCCCACAGAAGAATGGGCGGGGGCGACAACAGTAGCTAGCTAGACTACACAGGTAGACAGTGTCCTTGTCGGGCACCATTTTCCCGCATTTTTCCTGTTAATGATGGCGAAGGCAGGTGTTGGGCAGGCGGGAGTGAAGGACACTGTGTGCTAGCTTAGCCACCTAGTCCAGAACACAGCAGATGGGAGGCTAGATAGCTAACACAAGGTACCGCCCCTGCTGTGCTAGACAGTGTCCTTTGCCCCCGTCTGTCGGGCACGGTTTTCTCCGGTACACAACAGGAATGCCCACATGCAAGAACACCCCAAATTGTGGGCTGCAGTTGCACACTATTGCAGAACTTTGATTCAGTAGATATGGGTTGTAATTAGGCTGGGGCAGTAAACCGTATATACCGTATAACAGGGTATTTGGAAATAGCCACTGGATGGTTTTTCAATACCGTTGAAGCTATTTCTTTGAAGTTTTTCAATACATTTTAATATTTGTAGCTACTTTTTAAGTTTATATCTGCAGTCAACTTGTGCAATACTTTAGGAGATAATCGTGTTCTTCATTTCCCCTGTCACGTTATTTTACATTATAAAGCTGACAGTAGTTCCCCAGAACAGTTGAGCCAGTCATGTGTTTGTTTGTAAACAGCAATATGGGAGAAAGCGTGAGCAGGTGAGTCCAGCTGACAGGGGTCATGTTTTATATTGAATGTCAGCAGTGTTTTTTTTGCTTCAACAGAGTGATCAGGGAAGTGCAACTATAGTTTTCCTTCACAGAAATTAGTGCAACACATTCGGCTGAAAGTAGCTATGTTTTCATAAGAAGTGCAATGCTTTTTGGCTGGCAGCCACACAAGTAAATGAGCTTACAATTAAAAACCAATGTCCCTTTTTTCAAAAACGATGCATGCCCATCATATTTCTAATGTTTATTTATCACAGAGAGAATGTAGCCAGCTACATTTCCTAATGTTTTGCATAAAGTTAATATTGCATTTTACCAGAGAAGTAGGCTGGCTAAACGTAGGGTATCTGAGAAAAGTAGCTGCATATCAGTCAGAGCGCTGTCTACTGATAGAATGCCCGTTTGTCTGATGCCGAGCAGAAACTACAATAAGAAGCATTTTAGATATGCGTTTAGAAAACACAGAAAGATATTTCTTATGAGTTGCTTGAAAAACGAGACGTTAAAGTGAACCCTAAGTTTAACCTGCTAGTTATCTAAGTAAGTGACTGAATTCACAAGTTGACAGGGCATCATATTGTGTTACCTTTCTGCTGTGTTTGAGAACTCAAAGCCCCTTGGATGAGTTATCTTAATCGGTATCCTGAGTTCCTCGTGATCTCTGTTCTCGGCCCTTCTTCTCCGAGCAGAGAAGGCAGGCCCGTTACCCTAGCGACTCCAGACTCCACACAGACACAAAGTGTACACATGGTGCTCCAGAGCCAGTTCTGTTCTTCCTTCAGACAAGCATGCATCAAAACTTTCTTAATTTGGTTCACATTCACTTGTAAATGTCCAAACTCACCAAAAATGACATTCGGTAGCTCCTACCTATATATGTATAACTTTGCAATTTGTATATTTTCATTTGTGCTTGTTAGCTTATTTAGCTAGCAGTCTCCATGGAAATGTGCTATTACTGTTAATTTTGTTAGCATTCTGGTAACAGATGCCCAATGGGCTTTTATGCAGGGTTTTTGGCGCCTCCTAGTGTAATAATACCATAAATCATGGGACGAGAGAAGGATATGAAAATGTGGATACCGCCCAACCCTAGCTGTCATAGCCTTATCTTTGCAGTGCACTCCCCACCTCCCACAACCCACTTAACTTTGTCCTGTCTACTTAGCTAAGTCAAAGTCAACTCCTTCCCTTGTTAATGTTTAGTCTACTTAGTGATGTCCACTCGGTTCTCTCCACTCCTTGTTAACAGTAACACTCTATGTCCATGCTCTATGTCCATGCTCTATGTCCATGCTCTATGTCCATGCTCTATGTCCATACTCTATGCTGTCTATCTTGTCCTGTCCATTCCTCCTTGTCTTGTACACTCCCCAGTCCTGCCCACTTACTCCTTGTATGTCCACTCCTTGCCTTATCAACTCCCTGTATGTCCACTCCTTGCCTTGTCAACTCCCTGTATGTCCACTCCTTGCCTTGTCACACCCTGTATGTCCACTCCTTGCCTTGTCAACTCCCTGTATGTCCACTCCTTGCCTTGTCAACTCCCTGTATGTCCACTCCTTGCCTTGTCAACTCCCTGTATGTCCACTCCTTGCCTTGTCAACTCCCTGTATGTCCACTCCTTGCCTTGTTAACTACCTGTATGTCCAGTCCACTATGTATCCCTGCTGTCCACTTGTCCTGTCTGTCAGTCCACTATGTATCCCTGCTGTCCACTTGTCCTGTCTGTCAGTCTACTATGTATCCCAGCTGTCCACTTGTCCTGTCTGTCAGTCTACTATGTATCCCAGCTGTCCGCTTGTCCTGTCTGTCAGTCACTATGTATCCCTGCTGTCCACTTGTCCTGTCTGTCAGTCAGTTAACAGAATGCCTGCTGTCCGCTTGTCCTGTCTGTCAGTCAATTAGCAGAATGCCTGCTGTCCACTTGTCCTGTCTGTTAGTCAGTTAGCAGAATGCCTGCTGTCCACTTGTCCTGTCTGTCAGTCAGTTAGCAGAACGCCTGCTGTCCACTTGTCCTGTCTGTCAGTCAGTTAGCAGAACGCCTGCTGTCCACTTGTCCTGTCTGTCAGTCAGTTAGCAGAATGCCTGCTGGGTCTACATCAAGCCAAGGCTCTGCTGCTGCTGCAGGGGAATTACTCTCCATGTACTTAGACAGTGTGTGTGTGTGTGTGTCGTGTGTGTGTGTGTGTGTGTGTCGATGTGTATTTAGAGAGGCTCAGCCTCTCATTTCTCTGGAGCAGGGCTGGAACAGTGAGCTAAGTCCCAAATAGCACCCTATTCCCTACATAGTGCACTACTTTTGACCAATGCCCTATGGGCCCTGGTCAAAAGAAGTGCACTAAATAGAGAATAGGGTACCATTTGGGACGCATACCAGAGTCCTCAGTGGCCGCTGGCTGGGGACCAAACACAACCCTTGCATAAAAAAAAAACAGCAGTTCACAGGACAGGTCATCCCCCCCACACAAACACACACACAAACAGGTCATGCCCAGTCCCAGACACAGTAGGAATTCTATATCCTGACATGATATATAAATAAGAATTTGTTCTTAACTGACTTGCCTAGTTAAATAAAGGTTACATTTTTGTTATTGGTTACAGCCCTCAAACCTGGAGCTACAGTATGTGATGCCGCTAAAACACATGGTTGGGGATTCAGTGCTGGAATCTTTAGTGGGTTATGATTTTGGAACCATGTTATATGTTTACACCAGAGACAAAAGATTCTACCTTAATAACAACTATTTTATGAAGTCTTTAGTAATATGCAGAAGCAAGCAAAATAGACAATTGGTTTTGGGGTTTTACTGGGATAATAGAACCACAGTGTCTGACATAACTTTGACTTTCTACCATAAAGACCACTAGGAACAATTAGAATACAATACTCAACAAGCGGAACGCAGTCCGGATCTGGACCCAGAACGGGGGTCAATACGGACCGACCAAAAAATCTAAACCCAGTGTCGGGCATCCACCCCTGGTATCATACTCCACCAACAAGAGGGTTGTGAACAGTTTCAACAGTTTGGGGTTGTGAGGTGGGGTTTGTTACTACACCCATATCCATCCGGACCTTTTAACATATGCGTGACCCCACCTTCTCAAATAGTTATTGAGTACCCCAATATACTAACAGAGAACTATTAGAATAGCAATGTGTGTTCTCTTCATATCAAGAGCTGATAGTTTGATTCAAACTCACTATATGAATCTAAAAGCTTAGACACATCAAACACATTTCCCTTTAGATTAATTAAGTTGTATTCCGATAATGAAAAACAATTGTTTGTTGTAGGAGTTGATAGAATTCTCAGAAAACAAGGGCGGCTCTACGTGATCCCATTACTGTTCTTTAAGTATCTGCATTTTCCCTGAGCTGTGTATGCCACGTTTTGGAGTGTGTTCAGTCTGATGGCCTAAAATAGGGGCTTTGTCTCTCACAAAAGTAGTGCACTATGTAGGGAATAGGGTGCCATTTGGGACACAGAAAAAGAGAATGTCAGTGGGAAATGAGAGGAGATGCTTCTTATTCATTTATAAGCAAATGTCAAGGTACACAAGAAGACTGGGACGAAGAGGCATGCATCATGGCATTCAAATAAGAGAAGGGTTGAGGATGAAGGAGAGAGAAGGTTTGAGAAAAGAAGAGGCAGAGAGAGAGAAGGGGAGAGAGAGAAGGGGAGAGAGACATAGAGAGAGAGAAGGGGAGAGAGAGAAGGAGAGAGAGAGAGAGAGAGAGAGAGAGAGAGAGAGAGAGAGAGAGAGAGAGAGAGAGAGAGAGAGAGAGAGAGAGAGAGAGAGAGAGAGAGAGAGAGAGAGAGAGAGAATAATGGGCTCCGTCTGTCCATCTCTCGCTCTGAGGTTGCCATGGCAGCCTGTCCCAGGGCGTCGGCCGTAACTTGACCTCTGCAGAGCACCATCCAGGAGTCAACAGGAAGTAGCTGCTAGGTCAGAGGCCGGACGCAAAGCCACATGACATAGACCAAAGTTTTCTTCTGTTTCCCACTTCCAGCCAAAGTCAACTCACTTTCAGCCAAGTAAATATGAGGATTCTTTCAGCCGATGCAAGTCAGGCGCATGCAGCAGAGCACTGGGGGTGAAAGACTCTCTCTCTGTCTCTCGCTCTCCATCCATATCTGTCTTGATCTGTTTCTACGTCACTCCATCTCCCCTCTCTCTCTCGCTCTGTTTCTATGTCTCTCTCTCTTCTCTCTCTCTCTCTCTCTCTCTCTCTCTCTTTCTCTCTCTCTCTGTTTCTATATGTCTCTCCATCTCCCCTCTCTCTCCCTCTCTCTCTCTCTCTCTCCATCTCCCCTGTCTCGCTCTCTCTCGCTCTGTTTCTATGTCTCTCTCTCTCTCTCTCTCTCTCTCTCTCTCTCTCTTTCTCTCTCTCTCTGTTTCTATATGTCTCTCCATCTCCCCTCTCTCTCTCTCTCTCTCTTTCTCTGTTCCTATATGTCTCTCCATCTCCTCTCTCTCTCTCTCTCTCGCTCTCTCTCTGTTTCTATATGTCTCTACATCTCCCCCCTCTCTCTTACTCTCTTTCTCATCTCTCTCTCTCTCTCTCTCTCTCTCTCTCCCCATCTCCCCCCTCTATCTCTCTTTCTCTGTTTTTACATGTCTCTCCACCCCCCCCCTCTCTCTGTCTCTCCCTCTTTCTCTTCCCCCCTTTTACCCTCTGCCTCTCATAAATCCTAACAAAACCTCTCCAAGTCTCTATTCATGCAAACACATTGTTAGCATTGCTAACAACACTGCAGGCCTGATTCCCCTTTCTGTAACACAGAAGACAACAGGCTAACATAGCTAGCAGATCCTATCAGACCCCAGGGCTGGGTCCCAAGTGTCCTCTTTGCTCCTGGCCATGAGCCCGTGGGCAGGAGCAGGAGAGAGCAAGCTCACAGAGACAGGAGTCAGAGCAGGAGTCGAAGCTAGGGGTGGTGCGGTGATGTATCACCGCCACACTGACATTCATGATTGCAGTCAAATGGAAACTAGGCTTCTCCAAAACTGAGCTCTGATGCTACTGATGGTCATTAGTAGCCTACCAAACGTGCTAACTGCCTGGTACTCAGCACTCTATTGTCCCCCTAATCACGCTGAAATAAATGCAAATGCAATGAAAAATCTAATCAAATGAGAGCCCTGGCATTCAGTGGAGATGGAGTGGAGATCACCTGATGGACCTTTTTCTAATTATTACTTTGTTAACCGCACAACACAGAATAGCCGCATGTGCCACTCCCTCTGCAATCATTTGGTAAATATATCCTTTCTATTTTATTCAGCTATATTCAATTGTCTGATAAATTAACAGTATGGCAGGAGAACAGTGAGGTTGCCAGATATGGTAGAATCAGAGCAGGAGAGAGCAGTGAGGTTGCTAGATTTGTAGAATCAGAGCAGGAGAGCAGTGAGGTTACCAGATACAGAAACTCTCAGTCAATGAAACCTGGACTCAGCAGAGTCATTCTGGACTGAGAAGGGAGTCCATCTCTAGACACTCTACTCACACCTACTGCTCTTCCCCACCGCACTGGTTCAAAGTCATTATGGGGAATCTACTAGTTGGTAGCTGCCTAAAGGTGTTTCTGGATAGCCTTCAATAAGCACAGATAGAAAAGGACACACATTCACAAACATACACATACACACATTGCATGCATATACTGTAAATACACTGCACACCCCATACATACAGACACTAGTCCAAATTCCCCTATTTGATGTGCTTTAAATCTAAATGCATTTTATGTCAGAGGGTCATGCTATTGCTTCATATGAAGCAGATCAGTTAACATGAAACCTCAGGGCTCTCTCTGAGAAACGAGAACACTCCTAACACTCCTCACGTGTCACGTTAGGCCCAGCTAGCCTAGCGGTTAAGTTTGTTGGACCAGTAACCGAAAGGTTGCTGGATCAAATCCCCAAGCCACCTTAACCCTAATTGCTCTTGTAAGTCGCTCTGGATAAGAATGTCTGCTCCATGACTCAAAACGTAAATGTAGATCAGGCATTTGTCTACATCACTAGAGACAAACCCACCGCACAAGATGAATAATGGCCACCTAATGCTCACTTCTGTTCAATCATTTACAAACGCTCCAGATATGTCTGCATATCCACATCACCAAGACGTAGTTTCTGGACAGGTCTACTGCTGCCTGCTCTTTTTTCATCAGATATTCCCCACAAACATTTCCAGCTTTTAGCACCAACTCAATTACACATTCACTGTGACAGTTTTGACATGAAACAACTTCCATTTGAGTGTATGTGTGTCAAGTGCTTCAGCGAGAAACCAAGTGAACACTCTCTCTTTCCATCTGTCTGCGATGGGCCCTCTGTGGTTTGGAGAGGAGAATGGTGTGTAGGATTCCAAGGCGCTGAGCCCCATTTATAAGGCACCCAGAGACAAACATCTATCCAAGCATTAATTTTACATTTTTCATATATATAATATACACGTCATTTAGCAGACACTCTTATCCCAGAGCAACTTACATACATTTTCATACTTTTTAAAAATTAGTCCCCCTTGGAAAATCGAACCCATAACCCTGGCGTTGCAAGCGCCACGCTCTACCAACTGAGCTACACGGGACTCCATCCCAAACATGCTCAATGGTGAAATGTCTGATGAGTACGCAGGCCATGTAAGAACTGGGACATTTTCAACGTCCAGGAATTGTGTACAGATCCAGGAATTGTGTACAGATTCTTGCTGAAACATGAGGTGTTGACAGCGGGATGAATGGCACGACAATGGACCTCAGGATCTCACCACCGTATCTCAGCATTCAAATTGCCATTGTTGTCCGTAGCTTATACCTGCCCATAACCATAACCCCACCGCCACGATGGGGCACTCTGTTCACAACGTTGACATCAGCAAACCCGTCCCCAATACAATGCCATACACATGGTCTGCCGTTGTGAAGCCGGTTGGACGTACTGCCAAAATTCTCTAAAAACGACGTTGGAGGGTGGGTTATGGTAATGAAATTAACATGAATTTCTCTAGCAACAGGTCTGGTGGACATTCCTGCAGACCGGGCATGCCAATTGCATGCTCCCTCAAAACTTGAGACAGTGGCATTATGTTGTGTGACAAAACTGCACATTTTAGAGTGGCCTTTTATTGTCCCAAAGACAAGGTGCACCTGTGTAATGATCATGCTGTTTAATCAGCTTCTTGATACGCCACACCTGTCAGATGTGATGGATTATCTTGGCAACAGGGATGTAGCTCCGAGTGGTGCAGCGGTCTAAGTCACTGCATCTCAGTGCTAGAGGTGTCACTACAGACCCTGGTTTGAATCCAGGCTGTATCACAATCCAGCCATGATTGAGAGTCCAATAGGGAGGCTCACATTTGGCCCAGCATCGTCTGGGTTTGGCCAGGGTAGGCCGTCAGTAAATAAGAATTTATTCTTAACTGACTTGCCTAGTTAAAATAAAGGTTAAAAAAATGTTTAAATTAACAAACTTGGGCACAGAATTTGAAAGAAATAAGATTTTTTGTGCGTATAGATATTTTTCTGGGATATTTTATTTCAGCTCATGAAACACGATATATTTTTGTTCAGCCTAGTTACAGTAGAGAGGACAGACAACCCTATCTGTACTGTACAGCAGACAAGATATGAGGACAATTGGCTTCAGCATCAGTTCAATGTGTATGATTGGCACGTCGGAAAACTGGTGTGTGTGTGTGTG
>CM042402.1:5885518-5894555 GCA_023634145.1 Thymallus thymallus | reverse complement strand
AGATTCCCTTTCTCAGTTACAACAACAATGACCTAATTGCATGGAAGCTGGGAATGGTTAGGGATGAGGGGCCAGGTTGGAACCCAGCCAAGAGACTGAAGTTTAATACCCCTACTGTGTTAAATGCCTTGGGATCTTTAGTGACCAGTGACACTCCGGACATTGGTTTATCGTTATCAGAAACTCATAGAAACCAGATCTTTATACACTGAAAACTTTTTGAAACGCTCTGAAACTCTCTGTTAATGACACAGCTACTACCACTTTGACTGTCTGAAATGAGGAGAATTAGAGCAGGGATCCTGGCCAGGATCAAACCATGACAGACAAGGATCCTGGCCAGGATGAAACCATGATAGACAAGGCTCCTGGCCAGGATCAAACCATGACAGACAAGGATCCTGGTCGGGATGAAACCATGACAGACAAGGATCCTGGTCAGGATGAAACCATGACAGACAAGGATCCTGGTCAGGATCAAACCATGACAGACAAGGCTCCTGGCCAGGATCAAACCATGACAGACAAGGATCCTGGTCGGGATGAAACCATGATAGACAAGGATCCTGGCCAGGATCAAACCATGACAGACAAGGATCCTGGTCGGGATGAAACCATGATAGACAAGGATCCTGGCCAGGATCAAACCATGACAGACAAGGCTCCTGGCCAGGATGAAACCATGAAAGACAAGGATCCTGGTCAGGATGAAACCATAACAGACAAGGATCCTGGTCAGGATCAAACCATGACAGACAAGGCTCCTGGCCAGGATGAAACCATGAAAGACAAGGATCCTGGTCAGGATGAAACCATGACAGACAAGGATCCTGGTCAGGATCAAACCATGACAGACAAGGCTCCTGGCCAGGATGAAACCATGATAGACAAGGATCCTGGTCAGGATGAAACCATGACAGACAAGGATCCTGGTCAGGATGAAACCATGACAGACAAGGATCCTGGTCAGGATGAAACCATGACAGACAAGGATCCTGGTCAGGATGAAACCATGACAGACAAGGATCCTGGTCAGGATGAAACCATGACAGACAAGGATCCTGGTCAGGATGAAACCATGACAGACAAGGATCCTGGTCAGGATGAAACCATGACAGACAAGGCTCCTGGTCGGGATGAAACCATTACAATCAATGATCCTGCTCTATTTTGCGACACAGCGGGACATAATTTGGTAGTCTCCATATTATTTGTGGTATTGAAAAAAAAGTAGCTTATACAATAGAAAAAAAAATCTGAACCTATTTTAAGAAGCGAATAAAACGGTTAGAATAGAGTTAAAACATAAAACAGCCTTTAACTTTTATTCAACCCGTTTAACCATTTATGCATTAGTAATCAGGGTGCAAAAAGTAATTTTAATAAAGCTTTCCCCTTGGCCTTCCTCACTTGTTCTGAATCTGTGTGTGCAGAACAGCACCCTCATGTGTTCGACATAATATCACCATTAGGAAGTATTAGCTGTCCTCTGCTCTGACGGACACACACACACACACACACACACACACACACACACACACACACACACACACACACACACACACAGTCAGAAAACAGTCAGGACCCTAAAATAGAATATCCATTATGATCTCACCAACCCAACCTCACCAACAGAAATATGACATAGTTGCCATAACCCACAGGGCTGGCTGGTTGGAAGATTTGTTGGTAGGGTGGTTTGGGAGGGTACACTACAGTGCACTGGGAAAGTAATAATCCATGGTGACGCGTGCCCTTTGGAGACATGTAAATTACAAAGTTTCCTCAAGTTGCTTCATGGCCACTATAAGGCCACGCTGCCTACTAGGATGCATTACAGTGTTGACTTAAAGATTGGATCTCTACATATACCGTATGATTCATAAATATATATATATATATTTAAACCAAACAATTATTATTAAAGCTGCAGTTTGTAACTTTTTGGGTGACCCAACCAAATACACATAGAAATCTGTGTTATAGATCTGTCTTTCTCATTGAAAACAAGTAAGAAGGTAGATATGTTCTATGTGCGGTATTTCTATGCTACGTTTTTGCATCTTTTACTTTGGGTTTTGTCCACCAGCTTCAAACAGCTGAAAACAATATTTTTGGTGATTTCGATATATTTCATATTTATTTAGATGGTACAATGATTCTGTACACTGTACTTGTTTGTTTTCTCATATAAACTGAAATTAGCAACCAGGAAATGGCGGAACAATTTCTGCATAGTGCATCTTTAAATATAAAAAGTCCATATTGACTATTCTGTATAAGACAAACAAAATAATGTTTTCATACAGGAATATTAAAATACAGTGGAAGGACAACAGCATTGTATACTGAGTTCCTTTAGATCATTTGAACATTCTCTTCATCTACATACTTACTCTTCATCTCCTCTCCTCTCCTCTCCTCTCCTCTCCTCTCCTCTCCTCTCCTCTCCTCTCCTCTCCTCTCCTCTCCTCTCCTCTCCTCTCCCCCCTCTCTTCTCCTCCCCTCCTTCCTCTCTGTGGGGGGGTTGAGAGAGAGAGAGCGAGAGAGAGCGAGAGAGAGAGAACGAGAGAGAACGAGAGAGAACGAGAGAGAACGAGAGAGAGCGAGCAAGAGAGTGAGAGAAAGAGAGAGAGAGAGAGAGACAGAGAGAGAAAGAGAGAGAGAGAGAGAGAGAGAGAGAGAGAGAGAGAAAGAAAGAAAGAAAGAAAGAAAGAAAGAAAGAAAGAAAGAAAGAAAGAAAGAAAGAAAGAAAGAAAGAAAGAAAGAAAGAGGGGACAAAAATCTGGAGAAAGTATGTGGTTTCTACAAAAGAACAAAAAGCAGATATACATTCCAACATACAAATCATCATGTGATTAAACTGTGTTTACCAGGAAGTGTTAGCAATAGCATGAAATTCTAAATAATGACAAACTCAATCATATTTCTTCATGCTCCACCCTCCTTTTGACTACATGTTTGAGTCACTGTTTTGCTGTCAGCACAATTCCAACTAATCGCCAAAAGTCTCTGAGTTACTACATTAATTAAAACAACAACACACAAAGTTACAAAGTCACATTGCACCGCTGTGTGTGTGTGTGTGTGCGCGCGCGCGCGCGTGTGTGTGTGTGCGTGCGTGCGTGCGTGCGTGTGTGTGTGTGTGCGTGTGTGTGTGTGTGTGTGTGCACGCGTGTGTGTGTGTGTGTGTCTCTTCTACTCTTCTCTCTGGGGTCACTGTGAGTCAACATAATTACCCAACACCACCAGGCCATCTGGTTGTTGTTTGTAGTGCGTAGTACGTGGTGTGTGTGTGTTTTTGGTTTTACTATCCTTGTGGGGACCAGAAGTCTTCACAAGGATAGTAAAACAAGGACAATTCTGACAAGTTTCACCAGTCCCTAAATGGAAAAATGCTATTTTAGGCTTAGGGGTTAGGTTTAGGGTTACAATTAGGTTTAGGGTTACAATTAGGTTTAGGGTTACAATTAGGTTTAGGGTTAGAATTAGGGTGAAGTTAAGGGTTAGGGGTTGGGGTTAGGGGTGGGGTTAAGGACAAGATTAGGGTTAGGTTAAGGGTTAGGATTCAGATTAGGGTTAGGTTAAGGGTTAGGATTATAATTAGGGTTAGGTTAAGGGTTAGGATTAAGATTAGGGTTAGGTTAAGGGTTAGGATTACATTTAGGATTAGGGGTGAGTCAACATAATAACCCAACACCACCAGGCCATCTGGTTGTTTGCTGTGTGTGTGTGTGTGTGTGTGTGTGTGTGTGTGTGTGTGTGTGTGTGTGTGTGTGTGTGTGTGTGTGTGTGTGTGTGTGTGTGTGTAATGAGTGCATCCAGACCCATTATGACTCTTCTATAGTAACTTTAATAGCTGCTCCACTGTCTGTAGGATACCAGTCATTAGTGGGAAGACACACTGTCGTGTCATGTGTCAGTCTGTCCCCCGGTGAAATGCAGTATTTGAAGTGGGGTCCTAACTGACAAATGATACCCTCTGGCCCTGTTTCTAACCACTTACCCCACCTCCAACCCCCCTCCCCTTACCACCTATCCCTTATAGACCAAGAGCCCTCCCCAGTGGCTCGCTTCCCGCCTCTCTATCTTCGGGTGCACAGCCCTGTAATGACAATTTAGCATATCATCACGCTAGCACCACTACCATCATCATCATCAACACTAACACCATCATCATCATCATCATCATCATCATCATCATCATCATCGTCATCACCACTACCATCATCATCACCATCATCATCACCACTACCATCATCATCATCATCACCACCACTACCATCATCATCATCACCATCATCATCACCACTACCATCATCATCATCACCACCACCACCATCATCATCATCACCACTACCATCATCATCATCATCATCACCACTACCATCATCATCATCATCATCATCATCATCATCATCATCATCACCACTACCATCATCACCATCATCATCACCACTACCATCATCATTATCACCACCACCACCATCATCATCATCACCACTACCATCATCATCATCACCACCACCACCATCATCATCATCACCACCACTACCATCATCATCATCATCACCACCATCATCATCATCATCATCACCACCACCATCATCATCATCATCACCACCATCATCATCATCATCATCATCACCATTACCATCATCATCATCACCACCACCACCATCATCATCATCACCACTACCATCATCATCATCATCATCACCACTACCACCACCATCATCATCATCACCACCACTACCTCCATCATCACCACCACTACCACCATCATCATCACCACTACCACCATCATCATCACCACTACCTCCATCATCACCACCACTACCTCCATCATCATCACCACTACCATCATCATCACCACTACCTCCATCATCATCACCACTACCAACATCATCATCGCTACTACCATCAACATCATCATCATCACCACTACCTCCATCATCATCACCACTACCACCATCATCATCATCACCACCATCATCATCATCACCACCATCATCACCACCACTACCACCATCATCATCACCACTACCACCATCATCACCATCATCATCATCATCACCACCATCATCATCACCACTACCACCATCATCATCACCACTACCTCCATCATCATCACCACAACCACCATCATCATCACCACTACCACCATCATCATCACCACTACCATCATCATCACCACTACCATCATCATCCACACCAATACCGCATCATCATCACCACTACCCCATCATCATCATCATCATCATCATCATCACCACCACTACCACCATCATCATCACCATCATCATCACCACTACCACCATCATCATCACCACTACCACCATCATCATCCACACCAATACCGCATCATCATCACCACTACCCCATCATCATCATCATCATCACCACCACTACCACCATCATCATCACCACTACCTCCATCATCATCCACACCAATACCGCATCATCATCACCACTACCCCATCATCATCATCATCATCACCACCACTACCACCATCATCATCACCACTACCTCCATCATCATCCACACCAATACCGCATCATCATCACCACTACCCCATCATCATCATCATCATCACCACCACTACCACCATCATCATCACCACTACCACCATCATCATCCACACCAATACCGCATCATCATCACCACTACCCCATCATCATCATCATCATCACCACCACTACCACCATCATCATCACCACTACCACCATCATCACCATCATCATCATCATTATCACCACCACCCTATCATCATTGCTACTACCACCATTATCATCACCACTACCACCATAATCAGTATCATACCATTTTCAAATCGTTACAGGATACTTGTTACAGGGAAGCCACAAGTGCGTCTCTCCTTAACCTGTCAATACAAGATGGCCACACCCTGTTCCTGTTCCAGTCTGTGGGAACCACACAGAGACGGATGTCCCCAGAGGGCTCTCAATGGCAGCACATCAGACTGGTAAAACAGGAAACGTCTTAGCCCAAATGATGGGAAAGAGAGATAAGGAGAGAGGGGTAGAGAGAGGGAGAAAGATAGAGACAGAGACAGAGACATAGACAGAGACAGAGGGAAAGAGAGAGAGAGAGAGAGAGAGAGAGAGAGATACAGAGAGAGGTACAAAGAGAGAGATACAGAGAGATAGAGACAGAGAATGAAAGGCAGAGAGAGAGAGATACAGAGAAAGAGATAGAAAGAGGCAGAGAAAGAGATAGAGACAGAGAGAGAGATAGAGACAGACAGACAGAGACAGAGACAGAGAGAGAGATAGAGAGAGACAGAGAGAGAGATAGAGAGTCACTATCTGACCACTGTGACTGATAGAAAACTGAGGAAAACATTGACTAGAGATCAGTCGTCGCAGACAGATCTGGCAACCCAGAGATGCCAGGTTGTGTTTACTCTGCCCACAAAACGCAATAGAAACGGAAACACAATATCTCCTAAAATGTGATAATTATGCAGACATATGGGCAACTTTCTTTCCCCAGATTAAAAATAGAAATAAAGAATTTGAAACAGGGACAGACGATGAAAAATTACAATGCATATTGGGTGAAAAGGTCCATTGTGCCATTTATGGTGCAAAATATGTTGCATCATGCCACACCCGTAGGGACAACCAGTTGACCCAACTGCAACCAATAATCCCGTAAGGACAACCAGTTGACCCAACTGCAACCAATAATCCCGTAAGGACAACCAGTTGACCCAACTGCAACCAATAATCTCGTAAGGACAACCAGTTGACCCAGCTACAACCAATAATCTCATACAATTATTTTGAGTTTGTATGTGATATTTAATATGTAATGGATCTAAAAAAAATAATTGTTGTTGTTAATAATCGTATTAACTTTATTTTATTTTTATTGTTACATTGTAAAGTGCTTTGGCAATATTGTTAAGTTGTAACTTTCATGCCAATAAAGCCGAATTTGAATTTGAATAGAGAGAGACCGAGAGAGAGAGAGATACAGAGAGAGAGAAAGAGAGAGAGAGAGAGAGAGAGAGAGAGAGAGAGAGAGAGAGAGAGAGAGAGAGAGAGAGAGACAGAGAGAGAGAGATACAGATAGAGATGAGAGGTATGACAACACACACACTGTGCAATCTATAAGATGTAATGAGAACGATACTGTATGCACAGCAGTAGACATATTAGAGTGAACCATGTCAAGAATCCAGTATATAAATAGACAGTATAAACCCCATGGCTAAATAGAATTGCAGGAAATTAGCTTCTGGACCTGAGTCTGGAATATAAATATACTGTATATGTGAATAGAAAAGGTGTGTACAGCGGTGGTTAAAAGGATGATGTGTATAGACAGTATAGACAGTAGTTATATAGGATGGTGTGTATAGACAGTAGTTATATAGGATGATGTGTATAGACAGTATAGACAGTAGTTATATAGGATGGTGTGTATAGACAGTGTAGACTGTAGTTATATAGGATGGTGTGTATAGACAGTATGGACAGTAGTTATATAGGATGGTGTGTATAGACAGTATGGCCAGTATATGAACAGAAAAGCTGTGTACAGCAGTAGTTACAGTGGGGAGAACAAGTATTTGATACACTGCCGATTTTGCAGGTTTTCCCACTTACAAAGCATGTAGAAGTCTGTAATTTTTATCATAGGTACTCTTCAACTGTGAGTGACGGAATCTAAAACAAAAATCCATAAAATCACATTGTATAATTTTTAAGTAATTAATTTGCATTTTATTGCAAGACATAAGTATTTGATACATCAGAAAAGCAGAACTTAATATTTGGTAGAGAAACCTTTGTTTGCAATTACAGAGATCATACGTTTCCTGTAGTTCTTGACCAGGTTTGCACACACTGCAGCAGGGATTTTGGCCCACTCCTCCATCCAGATCCTTCAGGTTTCGGGGCAGTCGCTGGGCAATACGGACTTTCAGCTCCCTCCAAAGATTTTCTATTGGGTTCAGGTCTGGAGACTGGCTAGGCCACTCCAGGACCTTGAGATGCTTCTTACGGAGCCACTCCTTAGTTGCCATGGCTGTGTGTTTCGGGTCGTTGTCATGCTGGAAGACCCAGCCACGACCCATCTTCAATGCTCTTACTGAGGGAAGGAGGTTGTTGGCCAAGATCTCGCGATACATGGCCCCATCCATCCTCCCCTCAATACGGTGCAGTCGTCCTGTCCCCTTTGCAGAAAAGCATCCCCAAAGAATGATGTTTCCACCTCCATGCTTCACGGTTGGGATGGTGTTCTTGGGGTTGTACTCATCCTTCTTCTTCCTCCAAACACGGCGAGTGGAGTTTAGACCAAAAAGCTCTATTTTTGTCTCATCAGACCACATGACCTTCTCCCATTCCTCCTCTGGATCATCCAGATGGTCATTGGCAAACTTCAGATGGGCCTGGACATGCGCTGGCTTGAGCAGGGGGACCTTGCGTGTGCTGCAGGATTTTAATCCATGACGGCGCAGTGTGTTGCTAATGGTTTTCTTTGAGACTGTGGTCCCAGCTTTCTTCAGGTCATTGACCAGGTCCTGCCATGTAGTTCTGGGCTGATCCCTCACCTTCCTCATGATCATTGATGCCCCACGAGGTGAGATCTTGCATGGTGCCCCAGACCGAGGGAGATTGACCGTCATCTTGAACTTCTTCCATTTTCTAATAATTGCGCCAACAGTTGTTGCCTTCTCACCAAGCTGCTTGCCTATTGTCCTGTAGCACATCCCAGCCTTGTGCAGGTCTACAATTTTATCCCTGATGTCCTTACACAGCTGTTTGATTGAGTGTGTGGAGTCCGTTTGATTGAGTGTGTGGACAGGTGTCTTTTATACAGGTAACGAGTTCAAACAGGTGCAGTTAATACAGGTAATGAGTGGAGAACAGGAGGGCTTCTTAAAGAAAAACTAACAGGTCTGTGAGAGACGGAATTCTTACTGGTTGGTAGGTGATCAAATACTTATGTCATGCAATAAAATGCAAATTAATTATTTAAAAATCATACAATGTGATTTTCTGG
>CM042402.1:5808018-5880518 GCA_023634145.1 Thymallus thymallus | reverse complement strand
TGTTTAGTAAACCATTAGTCTGAAGGAGATGAGCTACTGTGAATTTAATCTACACAGTGAGGCAGAGACAATCAAGTCTGGACTGGCACTCAGTCCCAGATACAGTCTCATCAGCACATCTCTGCTAAGCTGTGTGTGTGAGACTACGCACCCACACACACTCAGTATCTGCCAGGGCCGAAAACCCTCAGATGAAACTCTAGGTGTACAAGTTTATCAGACGTGTTCATCTTACGAATACCACTTTGCGTGTTAGGCTACAAAGAGAGAGGGAGAACACACAAACCTAACCATGCTACAGTACTCTAAATGTGTTGTTTGAAGTTTCATTTTCTTCTGTGATGTGACTATGTGGCATAGCGAGGTTAGTTATGAAGATCATTGAGGTTAATGGTTGGGGCGGATTCAAGCCCTTCATCTCCAATAGCAGGAACATAGTCCTGGCAGATTTGGGGGATTCTGAGACTTCTGAGGCTATTCTGAGGTGGATTTGAGGGGGGAGTTCCCCTACCCAGTGTAGCAGAGCCTCAGAAAATGCTTTTCATGAGAAGAGAGGAGAGAAGGCAGGTGTGTCATGAAGCATGGATCAAGGGAGATACTAGTCTGACTAAAGCCTAATACAGGTGTTGTATCTCTATGTACTAATATAGTGTATATACTATAGTATGAAAGTATTTTAAATTACACACGCGCGGTTGGTTTTAATACGCAAATCAATGCTTAATCAGCTGTTTCAATCAACCAATGGAATTTGGTGTTTATCAGGATCCCCATTAGCCTCTGCAAAAGCAGCAGCTACTCTTCCTGTTGTCCACATGAAACATGACATAATACATAGTACAGAACATTATTAGTCAAGGACTGAAATACAGACATTTAAAACGTCACACATAGCCTAAACATCAGTACATACACACAGTATCTAGGTCTAATACATAGTACAGTGCAAATTACAATACAATATACAGTATATAAAATGTCTGTGTCTCTTCACAGTCCCCTTTGTGCAGTAAGGGTTTATTTTATCTGTTTCCTTAAACTGGTTTTATTGCTAGCTTGAGTTACCTGGGGTGGCAGAGAGCTCCATGTAGTCATGGCTCGATTTAATACTGTATTTCCCAGCCTCTATTCTGGACCTGGGGACTGTGAAGAGACCTCTGCATGTCTTGTGTTGTACGGATGAGTGTCCGAACTGTGTGCCAAATGCTTGAACAGACAGTTCGGTACCTTCAACACATCAATACTTTTGCACAAAGAACTATAGTGATGCAGTCAATCTCTCCTCAACTTTGAGCCAGGAGAGACTGACATGCATGTTATTGACACTTTCCCTCTGTGTACATCTAAGTGTGATACGTGCTGCTTTGTTCTGGACTAACTGCAATTTACCTATGTCCTTCTTTGCCACACATGACCACACAGCCGGGCAGTAGTCCAGGTATGACAAAACTAGGGCCTGTAGGACCAGTCTGGTCGACTGAGATGTCAAGAAAGCAGAGCAACACCCTATCATGGACAGACCTCTTCCCATTCTAGCAACCATTGAGTCTATATGATTTGACCATGATTTGACCATGACAGCTTGCTATCTAGGGTAACACCCAGCAGTTCAGTCTCCTCAACTTGTTCAATGGCCACATTATTCAAAACCAAATCTAAACAAGGTTTAGCATTGAGTGAGTGATTATGCTTTTAGTTTGAGATAATAAGCACCAGCCTTTTGCTAGTTACCAATTCTAAAACTGACTGGAGCTCTATGTCAAGTGTCGCAGTTATTTATTTTACTGTTGCAGCTGACGTGTATACTGTTGAGTCGTCAGCGTACATGAACAAGCCATCTGCCTCAATGAGTTTGCTTTCTTGCCTAGAATTTGATTTAAAGTACTCCAGTGCTTTTTACTATCATTCTTTATATAACTTATCTTTGTTCCAAAGTATAGTTTCTTTTGTTTTATTTAGCTTAGTTACGTGATTTCTCAATTTATTGTATGTTTTCCAATCTGCTGTGTTGTCAGACTTATTTGCTATTCCCTTTGCCTCATCACTCTCAGCCACACAGTTTTTCAGTTAATCATCTATCCATGGGGATTTGGCAGTTCAAACAGGCAGTTTCTTGATAGGCGCATGACTATCAGTAGCCGGAAGAAATAGGTGTTGGCCAAGTGGACCGCAGTTTCCACAGTTTAATTAACGTTATCTTAGCTATCAAGTAAAAAAAAAAAAACTGTAGTGTTCCCTGAAATGCTAAAGCAAAGATCATATTGTAGAAAATTTCGTTTCATGGATGAGGTACAGTACATTTATTCTGAGGAAATTAAGGATCAAAACATTCCTCTAAGAGTATCTCTGAAAAAACATCAACTTGAAAACTGCGAAGCTAAGCATTCAAAATATAAGTAGCGTTCAAAAGTGCAACCTGTCGAGCTTCAGTGAAATGCAACAGTTGAGGGCGATGGGGAAAAAAAGACGTTTTGTTTGTTTTGGCTGGGTGGCAAAACAGAGAGTGGAGAGATCAGGTAGAGACACACAAACGCACGCATGCACACACACACGCCACAGATCAGACAGAGTTCCACACAAAGCTATCCACATTAAAAAATACTATAGTATTCACTGTAACTAAAGTCTGCAAAAACACTACGGTGAATACTGTAGTATTTACTGTACTGTTGCAGACATGACTGTAGTATAAAGTAGTATTTACAGTATAATATAATATAAATACTGTAGTAAAAAAAACAGTATTATATATACTGTAGTATTTAATGTAGTGTTTTTGCGGACTGTAGTATTTACTGTAGTGTTATTGCATACGTTACTATAGTGTTTCAGTTTTATTATCTTTGGCATAGCAGTGTGGGCTTTCTCCTTGAGGAAACCGATTGGACACAATGGTTCTGTAACCAGACTGAAGTCTGAATGAACAGTTCAGAGCTTCTGCTCTTTTCCATTACCTGTAGGGAACACAATATAAGGGTCTGTACTTGACATTTCGGCTTCTCACTTATGTGTGACACACATGTGGGTAAGGGGGAGGGGTATGGGAAGGGTATATGCAAATGAAATACTGTAGTTTATACTACTGTAGTGTTTTTGCGGACTGTAGCATTTTTGCGGATATTACTATAGCGTTTTTACGGTTTGTAGTATACTGTAGTATTTACTATAGTATTCTACAGTATACTACAACATTCTATAGTAAGTACTGTAGTATTCTATAGTAAAATGTAGTTTTTTAAAATGTGTGTAGCATTGCATCAGAGGGAGGATCTAGTGGGAATGTGATGGGGTTTAATTGAATTAAGTTGCCACGGTTGCATGTTGACTTCGCGCTCAGTTAGCAGTCAGATATGAGGACTATAGGTCGTTGGGGGGACAGGGTTGTGTCTTGAAGCTGTGTGTGTGTGTGTGTGTGTGTGTGTGTGTGTGTGTGTGTGTGTGTGTGTGTGTGTGTGTGTGCTCTGAAGCTGTGAGCCTGGTTCTTCAAAAAATTTTCAAGCAAAACAAACAACAAACAACTGGGAAGAAAGCTGAGGAGATAGTTATGATCTTTGTATACTGTGAGGAGAGAAGGCGAGGTGGGGAGATGGTTATAATCTTTGCATACTGTGAGGAGAGGACAAGAGCCACTAGGGAGGTGGTTATGTTAATGTCATCTCTCCAGAGGAATAATAAAGCTTTGTGTTTTTTTAATTTAATGAAAGACAAAATGTTTGTCACCATTCCATGCAGAACATTTGTAGGACACCACTGAAGTGATTCCCCTCTTATCAGAAAGTGTTCTCAGAATATTCCTTGAAACCGGATAAACAGCTTGGACTAACAATACTACTGACTAAAAGGTTTTATTCCACTACCTCTCTCTCTGTCTCTCTCTGTCTCTCTCTCTGTCTCTCTCTCTGTCTCTCTCTCTCTGTCTCTCTCTGTCTCTCTCTCTGTCTCTCTCTCTGTCTCTCTCTGTCTCTCTCTGTCTCTCTCTCTGTCTCTCTCTCTGTCTCTCTCTCTGTCTCTCTCTCTGTCTCTCTCTGTCTCTCTCTCTGTCTCTCTCTGTCTCCCTCTGTCTCCCCTGCACACACTGTTTTGCATTTGAATCATCTAAAATCAGGGGAAACACTTCCTTCCACCCAGTTTCTCTCTCATGTTTATTTAAACACAAAGTTTCCAAGTAGTCTGCAATGAATTTATATTTGGGTAAGGCGGGCGAACGTCTCACTACCCTGGCTTCGTGCCCTTCCGCAGGCTAACCACCGAGGTTAGTGCCCCGTTTCCATAGCGCTAGCTGATTGATTCAGTCTTTAATGGCTTCCTCTGTTGGGCAGACTGGATGGATGCTTCCTAAACGGCACCCTATTCCCTATAGAGTGCACTACTTTTGACCAAATACAATGAGAATAGGGTGCCATTTGGGACGTAGAAGAGTACTAGCATAACATCTGTAAGGGCGGACCGGGCGTGCACACAGGCTGGCAGAATAAAGACATTTCAAATGTCTCTCTCTGTCTCTCTGTCTCTCTGTCTCTGTCTCTGTCTGGTGCAGTTAAAGAGAGGTATCAGCCTTTTCTGTGGCCTGCAGAGATGACGTGGTCCATTATTAAAAATACTGAGTCAAAATGAAAAATGAGAGTCAACCCTACACTTTGCTACAAACAGATCTGGAACCAGGTTAGAGTAGATGAGGTTATATTAGAATAGGATCCCATTGATGAAGCAGCCTATTGTAGCCTACTGGAACCTACTGTATAGCTTACTGTAACCTACTGTATAGGCTACTGGAACCTACTGTAGCCTACTGGAACCTACTGTATCCTACTGTGAGTAATATCATCAAGAGAAGCCAGAACAATGTGCACCTGCAAAGCTGCAACACCAGACTTGAAACAAAACTAACTAAAAACAGAAGCTTTGGCCAAAACCACTACACAGGGCCTTTTCCTTAATCCCTCAGTTTAAAGGAGGATAGAACAGGAGATTTAAAGCAGGGGAACTCCCACTGAGGCTTGGAGAAACAGGCTTGGACAGAGCAGAGCAGAGCAGAGCAGAGCAGAGCAGAGCAGAAAGCATGTATTTGCGTTTAAATTTGATTTGGCTAATTAAGAGGAGTGGGATTTAAGACATGCGTAAACACTACTTCGGAAAAGAACAGGCCCCCGCTGAGATGAAACACACACACGCATGTACACATACACACACACACACACACACATACACACACACACGCATGTACACATACACACACACACACACACACACACACACACACACACATACACACACACACGCATGTACACACACACACACACACACACACACACACACACACACACACACACACACACACACACACACACACACACACACACACACACACACACACACACACACACACACACACACACACACACACACACTCACGCAATTAATCTGAATTTGACTCTGAACAGTACAGGCCTTAGCGATCTGCTCCATTGCCTTTCTTGTAAGCAGCGATTGACACATGAAAGCAGTGAAATTTCAGTCAGCTAATCTCAGTTATACATGTATATACAGAGCGAAGTAGACCTCCAATGTAGGAGACCTGTAGAGATGAGCTGATACACACTGGGCTTGTTCTTTTAACTTTGTTGTTGGTGTCTTAGGAGTTGTAAGTGTGTTTTTGTGTGTGTGTCAGGAGTGTACGTGCGTGAGGGTGTTATATTTCTTTGTTGGTGTCAGGGCAGGAGCTGTGTGTGTCTATGTCTTTTCTCGGCCTATTTCTGGGGTGTTTTTGCAAAAAGACAGTCAGACAGCACCTGTATTTAGTATTTTATTAGGATCCCCAGTTAGCCTGTAGTACGGCTAAGGTCCCCTGAGACCAAAGAGACTTCTACTCATTCTCCAACAGCCAGACTCTGACTACAGGGTCTATGTAGTTACTCTGGTCCTGGTAATGGATCACAGCTGGTAGCCATGAACCAACCACAGCTCGTCGGGCTGCCCACCGCACAACATCAAAGACCTGAAGTCCACCAGGGACAGGTTATTTCAATTAGCCTCCCCCTAACACACACACACACACACGCACGCAACCCCCCCCCCCCCACTCCCCCCCCCCCCACACACACACACACACACACACACACACACACACCACCCCCCTGCCGGTAGTACCCACACACATACACCTTGACTTATTTCACGTTGTTGTGTTACAGCCTGAATTCAAATGGATTACATCGATTTTCTTCTCTCACCCATCTACACACAATACCCCATAATGACAAAGTGTTTATAGAAATCTTTCAAAATGTATTGAAAATGAAATACATAAATATCTAATTTACATAGTTATTCACACCTCTTAGATGCTCCAAATTGAGCTCAGGTGCATCCAATTTCCTTTGATCATCCTTGAGATGTAATTACAACTTGTGGCCCATTCAATTGTTTGGACATGATTTAGAAAGAAACACACCTGTCTATACAAGGTCCCACAGTTGATAGTGCATGTCAGAGCAGAAACTATACCATGAAGTGAAAGGAAATGTCTGTAATTTGTAATGTGGCATATATCTGGGAAAGGGTACAAAACAATTTCTAGAGTGTTGAAAGTTTCCAAGAGCACAATTGTCTCCATCATTGGGAAATTTAAACAATATGGAATTACCTAGACTCTGCCTAGAGCTGGCCGTCCGACCAAACTGAGCAACCAAGCAAAAAGGACCTTGGTCAGGGAGGTGACCAAGAACCCAATGACCACTCTGACAGAACTACAGAGTTCCTTGGCTGAGATGGAAGAACCTGCCGGAAGGACAACTGTCTCTAGAGCACTTCACCAATCTGGGCTTTATGGGAGAGTGGCCAGACGTAAGCCACTCCTGAGAAAAAGACACGTGAAAGACTGATGAGAAACAAATGTAAATCTTTGGCCTGAATGCAAAGCGCTATGTCTGGCGGTGACAGCATCATGCTATAGGGATGCTTTTCAGGGTCAGAGACTGGGAGACTGGTAAGGATAGAGGGAACAATGAATGGAGCCAAATACAGGCAAATTGTTGATGAGAACCTGCTTCAGAGAGCAAACGACATTAGACAGGGGCGAAGATTTACGTTCCAACAGGACAATGACCCCAAGCATACAGCCAAAGCAATGCTGGAATGGCTTCAGAACAAGAATGTGAAAGTCCTTGAGTGGCCCAGCCAAAGCCCAGACTTGAATCCCATTGAAAATCTGTGGAAAGACTTGAAGATTGCTGTTCACCGTCACTCCCCATCTAACTTAAAAGAGCTTGAGAAAATCTGCAAGGAAGAATGGAAGAAAATACCCAAATCCAGATGTGCAAAGCAGTGACAGACACACACTAACCTATAGCACAGTGACATAGCCACACTAACCTGTAGCATAGTGACAGACACACTAACCTGTTGCATAGTGACAGACACACTAAGCCGTAGCATTTTGACACAGACACACTAACCTGTAGCACAGTGACATAGACACACTAACCTGTAGCACAGTGACCATTAGCTGGATGTAACAGAACACAAAAACACCCATTATTTTGCAATAATGCATTGCCACAGCCATAGAAGTTTTCAAAATAACAGAGGAAAAACAATTGACAGACATCCTTTCACAATTGTATTTATTTTCCTTCATTGAATTACAGTGGAATTGGCAGCCATTTGGTGACATGTTCTTTCAAATGACTTTTGCTCAACCATTGAAAGGAATGAAGAAAGGCAGTGAGCCTACACATGAGCTACATAACTGGTCAATTCAACCTTAAAACGATCACAACATTGACTACACACCTACGAGAGTATACATCTGGGACCATTCTAAGTTAATAGGAAAATGGAGTGTTAACATAGATGGGATCTCAAAGTATTCACATAATATTGTTTCCGGCAAGTTACACTAGAGGACATCAACTCTGTTCAAATATCACCTTTCCATCCAGCTTCTCTTGTCTTTCTCTGAAATAAAGCAGAAAGAATGAGAATCAGATTCTCCTTTACTCTCCACATACCCAGAATCTGTGACAAGGTGCTGCCAGAAATACACTATATGGAAAGAGAGGAGAAATGGGTTGATATAAATGTAGGAAGTAATACTGGAGGATTCAGTCCAGTCAGTAGCCTGTTATACACAGACAAAGACCGACCCATCTCCGACCCCCTGGGTGGTTTCTGACCGAGGCCCCTGTCCTTCTTTGATGTGTCCTGCTGTGGCGGAGGGTGGGGAGGACTAGGGCCTGTTGGGGCCTGTCGGGTAACCTTAGATGTGTCTGGAGCAAGGGACTGAGGGCTGGGGCTGAAGCAATGGGCTGAGGGCTGGGGCTGGGAGGCCCATGCAGTCTCCACACAGCATCAGAGGAAGTAGCAGAGTATTGCACAAACCAGACCAAACCAGGCATGTGTGTATGTGTCCAGACATCATTGACAAGTGTGTGATGACTCCAGGGAGGTGTCATGGTGTGTTTAATGGTATGTGTTACCAGGAATGCCTTTGGTGAGCTTTCCCATGTGTCCTTATAGCTCAGCATGTAACAACATGTATGTAGATGTGTGTCCTGCTAAAGGGAGTGTGTGAGATCCCCCTCTAGTGCTCCCCAGCCACACAGGTGCAGACCTTTGACACTTCTCTTCTTACCTTCCCTCCCTCTACAGATGAAAGCAAGATGATCATCAACCCTCATTAACCCTCTAAAACAGGGCAGGTGTGCTCCCTCTCCCCCTTCCCCCTCACGGGTGTAAACCATAGTCGTTCATTTCTCTACCCGCAGAACACAGGCTGAACGCTCCAATTGCAACTAGGAGCAGGGGTCATGACACACCATCTCCTTTCTCTTCCATAGGAGAGTTATGGCGGGGGAAGCCCTCTTGAAGTCTATGAGTCCCATAAAAATAGGCCTGTCATTTGGTTAGCTCGCGAGCCCAGGAGCTACGGTAGCTGGCTTCTGTTCCAGTAGTGTAGTGTACTGAGGGATAGGTTTATCCACAGGGCGTATGGGGCTATGTCCTAAATGGCGCCTTATTCCCTATGGGCCCTAGTCAAAAATAGTGCACTACGTAGGGAAGAGGGTGCCATTTGCCAGCCTGGGTCTATCCACATATGAAGAGGTACTGTATCGTTTGATCAGATCAGAAGGGTTTTATGAGCATGTGCGTGTCTGTGGTTTATGAGGGGGGCTCAGAGGCTGGCAGGTGGGATCAATGGTAATCATGAATCATCAATCAGTGTAGATGAAGGGGGAGGAGACAGGTTAAAGAAGGATGTTTAAGCCTTGAGACAATTGAGACATGGATTGTGTATGTGTGCCAAAAGATTTAAGTGCCCTTGAACGTGGTATGGTGCCAGGCACCGGTTTGAGTGTGTCAAGAACTGCAACGCTGCTGGGTTTTTCACGCTCAACAGTGCAGGTGGTTTGAAGAACGACGTCTGACTGAGTAGCATCGTCTTGAGACCTGAGCATTTCTTTAGTTTTTGGTGAGTACCATCTAGCGGTAGTAGCTAACAGGCTTTAGCTCAGTGGTGGGACACCATGATGTTGAGCGGCACAGTCGGCCCAGGTTTGAGACCCAATCTGCTACATAATATGTTCCTGTAGATCACTGCTTTGGTTTCTCAGATAGAACGTGTGGACATTCTGTGTGTGTGTGTTTCCATGCACGTGAGTGATTGTGTGCAAGTGTGTGTGTGTGTGTGTGCATGCATGAGAGAAACAGTGAACCCACCTTTTCTGTTTCCTGAAGTGTAGATTGATCATCACCCCCATGGTTATCAGAGTAGCTATGGAAAACACAGAACCCAGCACCACTCCTAGGACATTATCTGTCAAAGATACACAAACAACACAAACTATAATAATACATTGCGCTTTTCTCAAACCCAAAGATATGTTACACGCAACAAACTAGTTTATCTCTCTGTATAGAACAATTGATCCATGTGTTACTTATCATCAACACAGTACAGGCAGAAGGAAATGAACTGCATGAACTGCATAATATAATGCGAGGAGGTCTATAAATACACACACATACACACGCACACGGACACAAACACAGAGGCACAGACACACACACACAGCCATAGCATGCTCCCTGAAGTTTTCCTATTAATCTCTCCATATGGTGGTCAGCTCCATAGACGGAGTACTGGCCCTCAGATGCTGGAGCAGAGGCCTCCTGAGTCCCACTACCAGGCCCAAAGCCTGGGGCACAGGTAGACAGGCGGGCCAGATAAAAGACCTGCCTGTGAGCCTGGAGGCTGGGGGGGGGGGTCAGGTCTAACATTCCTCTGATCCTGGATCAGTGCCTCAGGCAGATCATTACTTAACCCCCCCCCCCCCCCCCCCCCCTGAAATTTCATAGTACGACCCAAGGGAGCAATAGACCCATGCATCAGTGATCACTCTGGACCATTACATTACCCCAGAGGGGGGTCACGGGGTCACCACACAACATATGTACATGTAGGGAAAAGGTTGAGAAGTTATAGCAGATGAGAAATAGGCTATAGATAGACGTAACCCTACTGTATGGTTAGATGGTTGTTACATATTTTCTTCGTTATCTGTTGAAAACCACATTGATCCAAGGAACACCTTTTTAGATGCCCAGTGGCTTTTTTCCATTAGAAAATATTACTGCACTTCAAATCCCATCCCGGATTAAATATATATTTTTTATTTAATTTTATTATTTAACTAGGCAAGTCAGTTAAGGCCAATCGTGCGGCGCACTATGGGACTCACAATCACAGCCGGTTGTGATATAGCCTGGATTAGAACCAGGGTGTCTGTAGTGACGCCTCTAGCACTAAGATGCAGTGCCTTAGACCACTGCGCCACTTGGGAGCCAAGATAAATAAACAAGTAAAGATATCTGACAGAACCAGACTAGAGCTCCAAGTTGTCTAAATGAATAAAAGTTATGCTGCAGTATTTCATGTGACTGGGGAGAAAAGATGAAAACTAATAAACTAAAATCTCTTACAGCCTATTGTACACATGCACACACACACAACCCATCCTATAGTTGAGATCATATCACCCAACCTCTAGTTGAGATCATATAATTAATCCTCTATTTGAGATCATATCCATCCTCTATTTGCAATCATATCATCCATCCTCTATTTGAGATCATATCACCCAACCTTTATTTGAGATCATATCACCCAACCTCTATTTGAGATCATATCACCCATCCTCTAGTTGAGATCATATCATCCATCCTCTATTTGAGATCATATCACCTATCCTCTATTTGAGATCATATCACCCATCCTCTCTCTGAGATCATATCACACATATTCTCTCTGAGATCATATCACCCATCCTCTAGTTGCGAATCATATCACCCATCCTCTAGTTGAGATCATATCCCCCATCCTCTAGTTGAGATCATATCACCCATCTTCTAGTTGAGATCATATCACCCATCCTCTAGTTGAGATCATATCACCCATCCTCTAGTTGAGATCATATCACCCATCCTCTAGTTGAGATCATATCACCCATCCTCTAGTTGAGATCATATCACCCATCCTCTATTTGATCACTTTTTCAATTGTGACTTGTGTACTTTCTCTTACTTGCTGTCTTTCAAACACATGCGTGTGTTTGAGGTACAGGACATTCAAAGCACACACACACACACAGAAAGTGATAATGCTATTAAGCCGTTGTTTACAGCTAGATAGTCTGTATGAGGGCTCTTAGAAGGCCAGTACAGGCTGATAAAGGTGGAAGCCTGGGAGGCTGAGAGTTAAACCCACATAACATTACAGTCAACAGAATCAGTGGAACAGGGATCAAAGGAACCTTGTCACAGACAATCTGTGTGCATCCCAAATGGTACCCTATTCCCTATATAGTGCACTACTTTTGACCAGAGCCCTATTGGCCCCTCATTAGAAGTAGTGCACTAAATAGGGAGTAGGGTGTCATTTGGGACGCACACACAGCCATTCAATTTTTCCATTGCGCTGTTTTAATGTTAAGGAGAGTGACCTTCAAGTGCACAGCGTCTTTCTCCACGCTCCGTTTCCCACACAGTTTGTGTCAATAAGGAGAAAGGAAAACACCATCACATGGAGGTATGGGGGGTTCAAGAAGGTGTCTCTAGAACTCTCCTTTTACCACTGCTGTCCCAACCACACATGCTCTCTCTCTCATGTGTGTGTGCACATGTGCACAATAGGCTATAAGAGAGTTTAGTTCTCTCTCTCTCCCGCTCTCCCTCTCCCCCATTTTATGTGATGGTAAAGGTAGGTGTGTACTAACTTTTTCCCATAAGGAAAAGGCATTTTTGTTTATTTTAATTGCATAACATTTTTTTTTTTGTATTTTTTGGTGATTTGTTAAATTGGGTAACCTTTATCTGTCAGTAGTGTTGAAGTGAAGATTACATATCCATCTGAGAGAACTTTCCAGGGGGTGTACTTACTTTTTCATATGACTGTATATACAGTCCTGAGTGAATGAGTGATTACAGACCAGAGAGTTACTCACGGATGAATGGATGCCTAATTGTTAAACTAGGTCCTAACACCCCAACAGTTCCAGGTCAATGTTGCCGACGGCACGGCACCACAGTGAGGCATTAAATAGTCTAATAGCCGGCGGCAGGAAGGACCTCCTGTAGTGAATATACCGTCCTGTGGGTCACCATGTTCCTGACAAATATGTAATGTGAAAAGCACAGTATGCAGTCTGTGTTGTTTACACGCTATCACAAGCACACCATGGTCTTCACTGTTTCATATATCTAAACTGCATCTCTAAATATGAGTTTGTTTCTGTAGAGGTGACGGAGTTCATCAGCTTCCTCCATCGTGGGTTTATTATTATTAGTTCAGAGCACTTTAGATGATTTGGTAGGAGGACTTGACTGTCAAAATCTGAAATACTGGAAATAAGTATGACAAAGTATAAATAATTACCTCTCCTGTAATATGGAAATGATGTGTGTGTGTTTGTGTACACACACAGCCTCATGTATTAGCTCTGCTCTGATCTAGCACACAAGCTCACTCCCTCAGGTCTTTGTGACCGAGAGAGAGAGATGCAGTTGAGAAACAATATGAAAAAAAAAATGAAATGGCATGTGATTAATCACAATAGGTTGTTTACTCTGAAGTCCCAGATAGGGACCTTGTTTATTCAGGAAGGCTCCGTCACCAAGACAGTGGCGCATAAGGAGATGACAGGTTTAAATGTCTCAGACTGTGAGGGCATTTCAAGTTCTCCCTCACTATACAGCCTGCTGCTTCCATTCTCTCTACATTTACATTTGAGTCATGTAGCAGACATTCTTATACAGAGTGACTTACAGGAGAGATTAGGGTTAAGGTGGCTTGCTCAAGGGCACAGACAGATTTGAACCAGCAATCTTTCGGTTACTGGCCCTACGCTCTTAACCACTAGGCCATCTGACGCCTGTCTCGCACACTTTCTGCACTGTGCCCTACTCCCATAGGGAAATAAACCGAGTGAGACTTTTATTCATTGTTTTATCTACTCTGCCTTTTTCAGTCAGCATCACTCTACCTTCTCTCTCTCTCTGTCTCTCTCTCTCTCTCTCTCTCTGTCTCTCTCTGTCTCTCTCTCTGTCTCTCTCTCTCTGTCTCTCTCTCTCTCTGTCTCTCTCTGTCTCTCTCTCTCTCTCTCTATCTCTATCTCTCTCTCTCTCTCTTTTCCTCTCTCCTCTGCTGCTGTCATTTCATTTTAACCATTTTCTCCTCCTCCTCCTCCTCTGAGCGTGACTCGACTCAGCCCAATTCTACGACTTGAACATGATTCTTTCTTCCGAGTCCTTTTTTCCGAGTCCAAGAACTTTCTCTCTTTTTAAAACTTTAGTCTCCCACTCCGAAGAACATTAAAATGGCTTATCAGAATACATTATGCCCCGATAAAGATAAATTCTCATACACAGACCCGGGTTCAAATACTATTTCCAATCATTTAAAATACTTTATCTGTGGTTGATTGAGTTTGCCTGCTGCTGTGAAACGAATAGAAGTCCCAAAACGGTAAACCCCACCCATCTGGCACTCCATGCTAGAGCAAACGATCAAAGTATATGAAAGATTTAAAACAGAGCCAAGATTTCAAACAGTATCTGCTCCAGAGGAGGCTGATGGGAGGAGCTATATGAGGATGGGCTCATTGTAATGGCTGGAATAGAATCAAGGGAACCGTATCAAACACATGGAAACCACACTTTTGAGTCCGTTCCATGAATTCCATCTCAGCCATTACACTGAGTCCATTATCCTATAGCTCCTCCCACCAGCCTCCACTGATCTGCTCCAGTTCTGGTGACAAGAAATGTTGAGCTGTTTTAATGGGATCCTGAGTGGTGCAGTGGTCTAAGGCACTTCATTGCAGTGCTAGAGGTGTCACTATAGACCTGGGTTCGATCCCGGGCTGTATCACAACTGGCTGTGATTGGGAGTCCTATAGAGTGGTGCACAATGGGCCCAGCGTTGTTAGGGGATGGTTTGTGTCACCATAGAAACCAGACCAGGGTCCAAATAGTATTTGAAATCTTTTGAATACCATAAAATACTTTGACCGTTTGCTTCAAATACTTTGAGAGAGTGCCAGGTGGGCAGGGTTTACATGCTCAATCAAGCCCAGCTAAAGTATTTGACATTGTCTGATACGTTTGCGTTATGGTGCTGGGTGAAGAGGACAAACTGGATGTGAAGGCTTCTGTTCTCCTGTAGCACACTGCCTTTACTACAGTTAACTGTCTGTTCTCCTGTAGCACACTGCCTTTACTACAGTTAACTGGCTGTTTATGCTGCTCTATAACTGCCGTAGTGACCCGCACAGTGTGAGGAGGAGAACACAGACAGAGCATTTCCTGTCTCTACTGTCACTGTTTAGTGTTTATGTAATCTCTCATGGGCAGATACTGCATTTCAGTAGTCTGTTTGGAGTGTGTGTGTGTGTTAGTGAAGTGTGGGTCAGCTGTTTGTTCATCCGCACCCACCCACAATTGCATATAACCCATCCGCAACCCATCCGCAACCGGGTTATAGGCAGTGTAGTTTGGCGCCGCCCTGAGTGGTCGCCTTTTAAGCAGCTCCCGTTGTCCGTGCATTAAGTGTTGTTTTAGTTCGTTTTCTTTCGTCTATTTTCTTTAGTTTTATTTTTTATTTTGCTACAGTCGAACTATAACAGTTCAGGATTATGGATTTTATGGATTTTATCGCAGCTGAACGTCGACAGGAGTCGTCAACTGTTATTGTTTACAACCGAGCCCAGCTCCTGGATTTAGCCCACGCAACGCTGCTGCTCCCCGGGGAAAAGTTTGATATTCCGGACGATTTGAAAAGACGACGCCGTGGATGCAGGGCGGGATTGAAATGTAAGGCAAAGCGGAGGAGGTTCAAGTACAAGCCGGCTATACCATCTATTATTATGGGCAATGTGAGGTGTCTACATAACAAGATGGATGAGTTGGCGGGACTTGTTCGTGGACAAAGGATTTATCGGGAAGCTAGCCTAATGTGTTTTACTGAGACTTGGCTGAACGATAACATCCCCATACAGAACGTCACTATCGACGGTTTCCAGACCATTACAGCGGACAGGGATCGCGTCTCTTCCGGTAAGAGTAAGGGTGGTGGGCTGGCTTTATTAGTTAACAACAGATGGTGTAATCCCAAACATACTACTCTTAAGGAAAAGTTTTGTAGCCCGGACATTGAACTGCTAGCCGTTAGCCTGAGACCCTACTATCTACCTAGGGAATTCACGGCGGCCATTGCTGTTATTGTTTACATCCCGCCCTCTGCTGACGCAAACGCAGCGTGTGACGTCATCCACTCTGTTACCGCGAGGTTACAGACAGCGCATCCCAGTGCTTTCTTTGCAATTTCGGGGGATTTTAACCATGCATCTCTCTCTTCAACGCTGCCCACGTTCAAACAGTTCGTGAAGTGCCCAACCAGGAATAATAAAACTCTGGACTTGTTATATGCTAATGTGAAGGATGCATACAACTCCACTGCACTCCCTCCCCTCGGTAGATCGGATCACAACCTTGTCCACCTCACCCCCCTCTACAGGCCTATGGTCCAACAGCAGCCTGCAACCACCAGGACTATTAGGAGATGGTCCCCGGAGGCGAATGAGGCCCTACAGGACTGCTTTGAAACAACAGACTGGGATGTGTTCTGCGAGGCTCATGGGGAGGACATCGATGGACTCACTGACTGCATAACAGACTATATTAATTTTTGTGTAGACAACACTGTACCCACCAGGAAGGTACGCTGTTTCCCAAACAATAAACCCTGGGTCACCAGCGACCTGAAGGCCCTGCTGAATGAGAAGAAGAGGGCCTTCAAGGAGAAGGACAAGGACAAATTGAAATGCGTCCAGAGGGAGCTGAAGTTGCGGATTGCTGAGGGGAAGAGAGTGTATAAGGAGAAGATGGAGGACAAGCTGAGGCAGAGCCAGGTGAGAGAGGTGTGGAAGGGTATGAGAAATATCACTGGCTTCAAAAAGTCAAACAGTGGGCAGACGGAGGGGACCCAGGACAGAGCCAATGAGCTGAACCAATTTTTTAACAGGTTCGATACTGGCCCTGTCCACCTCCCCTCCAGCTCCCCAGACCACACACCCTCACGGCTATCCCACCCCCACTTTGCTCACAGCACCTCTGCTGAGACAATCAGTGACCCCACCTCCGCCCCTGCCCCCCCTGGACTGATCCTCAACACCCCCCTTCCCCCCACCTCCCTACCTGGGCTGGCTTTCACCACCAACCAAGTGAAGAGAGAGCTGGAGAGACTACACCAGTGGAAAGCGGCGGGCCCTGATGGCATCAGCCCAAGGGTGCTGAGGGTCTGTGCTGACCAACTGTGTGGAATACTCCAGCGTCTTTTCAACCTTAGCCTGAGCCTAGAAAGGGTCCCTGTGCTGTGGAAAACATCCTGCCTCGTCCCAGTGCCCAAGAAGGCACACCCCACTGTCCTGAATGACTTCAGACCTGTAGCGCTAACATCCCACATCATGAAGACCCTGGAAAGGTTAGTCCTCGCTCACCTCAGACCCCTGGTGTGTTCATCAATGGACCCCCTGCAGTTTGCATACCAGCGCAACATCGGGGTGGATGATGCAATCATCTACCTTCTGCAGAGGGCCTACTCTCACCTGGACAACGCAGGTTGCACTGTGAGGGTCATGTTTTTTGACTTCTCCAGTGCCTTCAATACCATTCAGCCCCTGCTACTGGGTGAGAAGATGAGGAGGATGAAAGTGGAAGGACCCTTAGTCTCCTGGGTCACGGACTACCTGACCGGTAGGCCACAATTTGTGCGACTACAGAGCTGTGTGTCAGAACGGGCAGTTAGCAACACAGGGGCCCCCCAGGGTACGGTCCTGTCCCCCTTCCTGTTCACCCTCTACACCTCAGACTTCAGATATAACTCTGAAACATGCCACCTACAGAAGTTCTCGGATGACTCTGCTATTGTAGGGTGCATCAGGGGTGGGCAGGAGGAGGAGTACAGGAGCACAATCAGTGACTTTGTGTTGTGGTGTGAGCAGAACCACCTTCAGCTCAACATCAGCAAAACTAAGGAGATGGTGGTGGACTTCAGGAGAACCAAGGCACAACTGTCTGCAGTCCCTATAAAGGGGATGGATGTGGAAATGGTTGAGTCATACAAGTTCTTGGGTGTCCATATGGACAACAGACTGGAATGGGCTGGTAACACCGGGGCCCTGTACAAAAAGGGCCAGAGCCGACTCTACTTTCTGAGGAGGCTCAGGTCCTTCAACGTGTGCAGTAAACTACTGCATACCTTCTACCAGTCTGTGGTGGCCAGTGCCATCTTTTTTGCAGTGGTGTGCTGGGGAGCAAACATCAAAGCCGGTGATGCTTCTCGGGTAAATAAGCTGATCAGGAAGGCTAGCTCTGTCCTGGGGATGAGCCTTGACACTCTAGAGGAGGTGGCGGAGAGACGGATCCTGGCCAAACTGCTGGCCATCATGGACAACGTCACCCACCCTCTGCACGCTATGGTTATGACGCAGAGGAGCTCTTTCAGTCACAGACTGATCCCACCACGGTGTGCCAGAGAGCGCTACAGGAGGTCCTTCCTGCCGGCGGCCATGAGACTATATAATGCCTCACCGGGGTGCCGTGCCGTCGGCAACATAGATCTGGAACTGTTGGGGTGCTAGGACCTAGTTTAACAATTATGCATCCATCCGTGAGTAACTCTGTTCCGTCAGCACTCATCCACTCAGGACCTACTTATTCATACAGGTCTGTATATACATACCCATGTACAGTTGTTATATTATATCACATGCAATATTGTAAGTAATTATTGGACCTAGGCATTCACTCAGGAATGCATATTAGTATCCTGCCAGTTGCACCTTTTCTCATTGCTTTTAGTATATCAAATGTGCAATAAGTGCAGTTGTCTGTAATTAAACCCTGCGCACTAAGGACTGTATTTTAAGGGAATTACTATTATTACCCCAATGATATCATACACACATTTAGCTATTAAAGTATCTCTTCCTGTCATTTACCTGTACAGTTTGTGTAAACATGCAAGTATTCACTTATCTGTAAATATAACTGTATACCTAACTGTACAGCTAATTTAACCATGCAAAATTTTCACTTACCTGTTCATTTACCCAGTCTGTCTATTAAGTAAACTATTATTACCCTCGCTCATATCATACGCATTAGCTACTGAAGTATTTCTCTGCCATCAACCTGTATAGTATAGTTAACCATCCAACATCCACCAATGTATAGTGTACATATTCAGCCAACCACTCATACTATGCAATGTCCTTTTATAGCTTTTTTTTGCACTCCAGATATCCTGTATTTCTATACTTTTTCATACTGCCGCTCTATGTATCATGTACCGTGTATCTGTCTTTTGTGTACTTTCGTTGTGGCATTTTGCACCTGCCCTGTGTTTTGTTGTAGCTGCTTGATAATGAAATTTCCCCCCCGGGGGATCAATAAAGTACCTATCTATCTATCTATCTATCTATCTATCTACTATATGTGATAGAGTGAAAATCTGAGGCCCTCACCAGACCCTGAACCGCTAATATAGAAACTGCACTGTACAGTCAAAGATGGTGGAAAACATTTTTGACAGTCCTTTTTTAAATACAGTAGGTCTATGTTTCTGCTTATAATTTCCAACATTTTGTTAGGATATTTGTTGGTCAACTTGTCTATAATAAGATGCATGCAGCTTCTCTTCTGTCATTGTATGTTGCCCACGTTAAACCCCTGCTCACCAGAATATTGTCATAAATCTGTAGAATGAGAATGCTTCAATATAGTTGACATCGGTAAAGCCTGTTTTCTCATTCCCCTCATATCTACTTCTCTCGCAGAAAAGACGTTTAGGGACTGGGGAGAAAATGCAATAACTCTTCATGACATCAGTTGGAACGGTTTTAAGGAAATTAAAAGCTGTTAAAACGACCCAACATGTTTCTGATACAATTTCAGTTTGGCTTGGATGCATATTTTATGTGGTTGAAATACTATCAGTGTTTATAACGCTGATAAAGATGGCACCTTTACAGGCGGTCCCTCGCAAGATGCTGAAATAAATACATTGTATTTCTCCACTCCTGTTCCCAAGTCAAAACGTACATTTGGTATCTCATTCTACTCAAAGAAATGCTTAATTCTGCCTCAGTGGATCGACATGAACTTTTTCCGCCAAAGTTCACCAAAAGCATTTGGCAATTGGCGTGTATTTGGCACCCTACAGGGACTGAGGGTTATGAATCAACCCACACATCACTAGTGAGTGTGAGTATGAGTGTGAGTGTGAAAGATAGAGAGAAAGAGATAGAGATATATATAGAGAGAGAGAAAATGCAAAGTGTATGTGTGTGTTTGGACATCTGTATACTTGGACAGTCATGTGGGAAAGGCATTCTTTGACAAACCGCTGAAACACTATGTTAATGTTATGATGGTCCCCTCTCTCACCACCATGCAGTGTACTGGGACCCAGTGCCTTTCACTGGGAGCAACACGTGCTAATGATGAGGCTGACGTCTGATTACAAAGAGTTCTCTCCTGTTTCTTGTGTACCGCTAGACCACAGTGAACATTATCTTGACTTATGCTTATGTACTAACTAAGGCCTGGAGGTTTTCCATGACTATGTGGCCTGACCAGGGAAAACTCAAGGCCCCAGTTACTACTGGCCCTAGTAAAAACATCATCAACGTATACGTCACTAGTTGATGACAACAAGATACCATACACCTGTTGTTGTATTATGTTTGTGTAATAATATAAACCGTCCAATATGTCTAAATGAAGACAGAGAAATGTAATCATAAGACTAGTAGAACCATATTGACCGTGGGAGGAGGTGACGTCAGGTTCTGTTCCATTCTATCCAGCTGTGACGTCAGGTTCTGTTCCATTCTATACAGCTGTGACGTCAGGTTCTGTTCCATTCTAGCCAGCTGTGACGTGACGTCAGGTTCTGTTCCATTCTATCCAGCTGTGACGTGACGTCAGGTTCTGTTCCATTCTATACAGCTGTGACGTGACGTCAGGTTCTGTTCCATTCTATACAGCTGTGACGTGACGTCAGGTTCTGTTCCATTCTATACAGCTGTGACGTGACGTCAGGTTCTGTTCCATTCTATCCAGCTGTGACGTGACGTCAGGTTCTGTTCCATTCTATACAGCTGTGACGTGACGTCAGGTTCTGTTCCATTCTATACAGCTGTGACGTGACGTCAGGTTCTGTTCCATTCTATCCAGCTGTGACGTGACGTCAGGTTCTGTTCCATTCTATCCAGCTGTGACAAGACGTCAGGTTCTGTTCCATTCTATACAGCTGTGATGTGACGTCAGGTTCTGTTCCATTCTATACAGCTGTGACGTGACATCAGGTTCTGTTCCATTCTATCCAGCTGTGACGTGACGTCAGATTCTGTTCCATTCTATCCAGCTGTGACGTGACGTCAGGTTCTGTTCCATTCTATCCAGCTGTGACGGGACGTCAGGTTCTGTTCCATTCTATACAACTGTGACGTGACGTCAGGTTCTGTTCCATTCTATCCAGCTGTGACGTGACGTCAGGTTCTGTTCCATTCTATCCAGCTGTGACAAGACGTCAGGTTCTGTTCCATTCTATACAGCTGTGATGTGACGTCAGGTTCTGTTCCATTCTATACAGCTATGACGTGACATCAGGTTCTGTTCCATTCTATACAGCTGTGACGTGACGTCAGGTTCTGTTCCATTCTATCCAGCTGTGACGTGACGTCAGGTTCTGTTCCATTCTATCCAGCTGTGACGTGACGTCAGGTTCTGTTCCATTCTATACAGCTGTGATGTGACGTCAGGTTCTGTTCCATTCTATACAGCTGTGACGTGACATCAGGTTCTGTTCCATTCTATACAGCTGTGACGTGACGTCAGGTTCTGTTCCATACTATACAGCTGTGACGTGACGTCAGGTTCTGTTCCATTCTATACAGCTGTGACGTGACGTCAGGTTCTGTTCCATACTATACAGCTGTGACGTGACGTCAGGTTCTGTTCCATTCTATACAGCTGTGAAGTGACGTCAGGTTCTGTTCCATTCTATGCAGTTGTGACGTGACGTCAGGTTCTGTTCCATTCTATACAGCTGTGACGCAGTGAGCCAAAGTAGTGAACTACAGAGGGAATAGGCTGCCATTTCGGATGCACACACTACAGCCACATGAACAGGGAAGGGGTGAAGGCAGGTTGGTTTCTATTCTATCCAGCTGTGACCCAGTCAGGGAGTTAGTATTCTATCCAGCTGTGACCCAGTCAGGGAGTCAGTATTCTATCCAGCTGTGACCCAGTCAGGGAGTCATTATGTGTGTTTCCTTGTCCAGATCTGATATGAAATCCGTCAACATCCAGCATGATCAGATAGCTATCAGAAGTCTCTGCTAGCAGACTAATGAAAAGAGGATGAGAGAAGACACCCTGTGAAGGCTACAACTGGGCTGTTGTAGCCATCAGGGGGTGAGACTGAGACAAGTGGACACAAGACGGAGACTGGGATTTCTCCTGGAAAACACTGTCATCTTCTGGCGTGAGGGAGCACTACAACAAAACGCTCACTCTTTGGAACTGCTCTCAGCCATGACTCTCTTTCTGTTACTGGCTGCAACAAGTCATTCTGGTAACACAGGTGGTTCCCATTCACAAACAGAGAGAGAGGGGTAAGAGGGGAGAGAGGCCAAACACAGGTTGTTCCCATTCACAAACAGAGAGAGAGGGGCAAGAGGGGAGAGAGGCCAAACACAGGTTGTTCCCATTCACAAACAGAGAGAGAGGGGCAAGAGGGGAGAGAGGCCAAACACAGATGGTTCCCATTCACAAACAGAGAGAGAGGGGGAAGAGGGGAGAGAGGCCAAGCCAAAGCCTTAAGTGCTCCAGCTCTAATGGACTAATGTATTTTTTTTTTGGTATAATGTCTGGGCAACTTTCTCAGAGCAAAAAGACACTGTTTCTGGAATCTCTGCTTCTAATGAGTCACGCTGAATGGGATTTTCATAGTCGCTCTGTTTCTCATTTGAGGACAATCACAGCACAAATCCAAGTTAGGCCAGACAATTAAAATAGGCCATTGAGAGGTAGGTTAAAAGTCATGTTACCCTTCTTTAGGGTGTCTGTAGGGTGCATTTAGTAGCTGGCAGATGGGTTACAGTTAAAGGTTAGGTTAGACTTGGTAGTTAGAACATGTGTGTGGTTAGAAAGCGTTGGACTTCCATCCTGCTGTCTAGCATGGCCAGACAGTAATACAACCTATGACTATGGACCTACCAGTACCACATATTAGAAGTGTGCCAATTTTCATGCTTCTAAATGAAAATGAAACATTTTCAAACTTATCTTCTGGACTATAGGGACCTACCAGAGACACAGGAGGTTTCCTCTCCAGTCCACTCTCCGCTGGGTAGACAGGTGCGTTCTGGGGATCCATACAGGATGTGGCCACTGTTACATGTGAAGCTCACTGTCGCCCCCTCTAGATAACGTGTACCTATCTTCTCACCGTACCTCGGCGTGGCCAGCCATCCACAGGACACCACTAAGGAACAAAAATATGTTATCTACTAAGTATTGATTACATTGAGAAATCAATCATGTGTATGTCAAACCATTCAAAACAACTTCCTAATATGTAAGGGGTCATCATCTAGAACAGTGTTTCCCAGCTCCGATCCTCCAGTACCCCAGCTCCGATACTCCAGCTCCGATACTCCAGTACCCCAGGTCCGATCCTCCAGCTCTGATCCTCCAGTAGCCCCAACAGAACACATTTTTGTTGTAGCCCGGGACAAAAATACCTGATTCAACTTGTCAAGGGCTTGATGATTAGTTGACAACTCAAGGACCGGAGTCGGATCTGGAACAGCCCCCCCCCCCCAAACCAAAACGTGCAGGAGAAAGTTTGGGAAACCCTGGTCTAGATTAAAGTAATGACACAGAACAAAGTAACCTCACTGTAGTCTAAGGTTTAGGGTTAATGAGTAGACAAACTAACTCCATAAACATCCATTTCACAGTTCATGTCAATGACAGAGAGGCGACCACTGTATACATACCAGACTCCAGGTCATGCATGAGTGTCTCGTGACTTTTGAAGGACAGGAGGGTGGCGTTACCCACAACCAGACTACGGGTGCTCAGGGTGTCATACTTGCAGAACTGGGCCCCATCACCTATATAAATGATTGTGTAAATAATGTACAATTATATTTAATTGTTTTATTGTATGTTATTGCTTGTTTGAATGTTGTTGAATGTCAATTCATAAAAAATTTGGTTGCATCCCACATGTCACCATATAGACGGAACCCAAAAGGGTTTTACTTGGAACAAAAAGGGTTCTATCTGGAACCAAAAGGGTTCTTCAAAGCCGAAGAACCATTTTAGGTTCTATATAGCACCTTTTTTTCTAAGATTGCAGAGTCGGTATGGGTTTGAATCCAACCCATGTTTTCTGACTGTCAATTTCTCCTACCGTTCTGGTCTCCTCTTCACGGCCCTCTCTCAATAAAATACACAAACACTCCTAAAATATATATTTAGAGAAATAGAGCCCCCTCACCGAAGCACATCTTCAGCATGTCCTCCACCAGAGGGTCAGCTGGCTCTTCGGACACAGAGAAGGCCGGGATGAAGGCTGGGTCGTGTTTCACATAGTAATACGTGTCCAACAGGTACTTAGTGTCGTAGGTGAACAGAGATGTCTCGTTGGAGGTTTTCCCTGTGGAGAAGACAACACAACATCACCTGTGGCCACAAAGAGTGCTGATCCAGGATCAGTTTTGACTTTAAGATTATACTGATTAAGACAAGGCGGTCTTGAGCCCATATTTATCAAGTGTCTCAGAGTAGGAGTGCTGATCTAGGATCAGGTCCCCCTGTCCATGTAATCGTATTCATTATGATCTAAAAGTCTAAACTGATCCTAGATGAACACTCCTACTCGAAGACTTTTCGTGAATACAAGCCCAGAACATGTTTTTTATTTAACCCTTATTTTACCGGGTTATTTGATTAAGAACACATTCTCATTTACAGCAACGACCTGGGGAATAGTCACAGCGGAAGAAGGAGCCAATTGGAAGATGATTAAGTGATGGTATGTGGGCCAGTTTGGAAATTCATCTGGTGTTTACTTGATTTAACTACAAATTAGTCTTGTTTTGAACAACATAGCACACATGTGCAGGGTCATTCACTCTCATTCATTCACTCTCATTCATTCACTCTCATTCATTCACTCTCATTCATTCACCAGCATTCTTTCTCCGACATAGTTTCACCGACATAGTTTTACCGACATAGTTTCACCGATATAGTTTCACCGATATAGTTTCACCGATATAGTTTCACTAACTGAAATCTAATCAGAAATACGTTGGGTCGTTTTTACATCTTTCTATTTCCTTACAAACGGTCACTGATATCATTTGGACATTTTTCACAGATTTGTATTTTTTGGGGGTATTTTCTCCCTGGTCCCTAAACGTCTTTGCTCCGCGAAAGAAGCATAGATGACAGGGAAATTTTACTTTACTGACGTCAACTAGATTGAAACATTCATTCTATCGATTTATGTTATTATTCTGGTGAGCAAGGGTTTCTTTAGTCTTCTAGGGCAACATATAACGACAGAAGAGAAGCTGCATGTATCTAATTACAGACAAGTTGACTAACTAATAGCCCACCAAAATATTGGAAATTATAAGCAGAAACATATAGGTTAAAAAATAAAAAAATAAAAAAAACATTAGGCCGTCTCTGACTGCAGCCTACAGTGCATTTTCTATATTAACGGTTCGGGTCGGTTGCGGGCCTCACATTTTCACTTCATCACATATAATCGTGTGGTTGCGGATGGGTTATAAGCAGTTGAATGTGGGTGCAGGTGAACAAACAGCTGACCCGAGCACCACTATGGCAGGAGTAAAATGAAAGCCATCAATCCAGCAAGATTTAAGTGACAACAAGTGGATGTTGCACACCTCGAACACAGGAAATAGATGGCTGAAAAAGACAGATCCTCAGGTGGGCGGGGCATGCACGTTGCTAATAACAGTGTATATAAAAGCCCAAAAGTGCACAGTAATGCTATATTATACTATTAGATATCAATATACTATTATAACACATATGGCTCATTGAAAGTGTTATCAGGAACTCTGAAACAAGAGATTTTGACCCAAGGGCAAGTACATGAGGAGTGCATCCGAGCAGCTGAGAGTGGGAGGAAAACTCAGTTAATTTCTCCTTATCTCTGTGGGTTGTGTGGAATGTTATCATGGTACGTGCCTGTGGCTCAGGCTGGCCAGGCCAGGACACCACTGGTCTCCTGCCATGAGGTCTGCTCTCTGGTCTCACACCATGTGGTCATGGCTCGGCCAAGATCTCTCTCCGTTTACGTCCCAAATGGAACCCTATTCCCTACATAGTGCACTACTTTTACCAAGAACACTGTAAAGCTCTAGTCAAAAGTAGTGCACTATATATGGAAATAGGGTTCCATTTGGGACACACTTCTGTCATCTATTAAAGCCCTTTAACTCTAAACAGGTGGTTGGCTGGGTTGAGGGAGGGAGGGAGGGAGGGAGGGAGGGAGGGAGGGAGGGAGGGAGGGAGGGAGGGAGGGAGGGAGGGAGGGAGGGAGGGGTGAGTACACAGTACACACACTCTTCTCTTCCTTGAGAATATCTCAGTCAAAGAGAGTGACAAGTGAAATTTATGAATTGTTGTTTACAAGTCCAGATGTACTAAAGGTTAAGTGCACTTGTTATATTCCTTTTCCTAACACTGCATATGTTTTATTATTTTGGGGACCACTGCGCCATTTTTAGTGGCGCAGTGGTCTAAGACACTGCATCTCAGTGCTACAGGCGTCACTACAGACAACCTGGTTCAAATCCAGACTTTATCACAACCGGCCGTGATTGGGAGTCCCATAGGGCGGCGCACAATTGGCCCAGCGTTGTCCGAGTTTGGCCGGTGTAAACCGTTAATGTAAATAAGAATTTGTTCTTAACTGACTTGCCTAGTTGCCTAAAATACAGAAGACCAGGTGTTTAATGGACTTACAGCTCTAAAGGTTTACTTGGTTTTTCCAGATGTACAAAAATATTTCAGTTTTTGTGTATATTAAGTTTGAATTAAATAACAGTAATCAAATAAAACCAAGTCATCATCTCATCTCTACAGAGCTGCTGCCCATGATGTCTATTTTAGTAGTTCTTCAAATTAAATAAAGTATACTTTTATGACTGCTGAATACATCTCAGTGCAAGAGGCGTCACTACAGTCCCTGGTTCGAAATCCATGCTGTATCACATCCGGCTGTGATTGGGAGTCCCGTAGGGCGGCGCACAATTGGCCCAGCGCCGTCCAGGTTTGGTTCTTAACTGACAATCACTTAGATCATGTATTTTCATGTAGAGATACGTCACGAAACGACTGCTTTCTATCTCTATCTCTCTCTTCTCACATTAACTACAATGACCGGTGGTCATTGTAGTTAATGACCTCATTTTCTGTGCTAAGCTATGTACATATTGACCTGTTCGAAACTACAACTCCCTACTAAATCACACAGTTTGGGCTTGATCGGATTTATCTCTGGAATAAGCACCTTCTAAATAAATAATTTAAATAATTGAACCGACGTCGGTCAATTACTTATTTAAAAAACTAAAAATAACCGGCTTTTCAGTTTATAAAAGTTTGTCAAAATTTACCAGCCTTTTGCAAGCCTAAGATGAGCTTTATGTATCAATGCAGACAGACTCCCAGGGACTCACAGCCAGCTCCGAAGGTGAAGATTTCCTCAGGTCTGGGGTTATCAGGGGAGACGACCTCTCCCAAGCTGGTCAGGAGGTCATCTAAAGGGTCAGAGTTCATCTGTCCCAGCAGGCCCTGGGTGAGGTTGGTGTAGTCTAGGGGGAGCAGCACGGTGAGGGCCATGGCGCCCCCCTCTCGCCCCCGTACCTCCACCCCCACCCCAGAGGAGAACATGACGGTTACGTTCTGGGGTGTTGGGGAGTACAGGACCACACCTGGAGGGAGGAGAAACACAGAACGCATCTTCAGAGTAAGAGGCTGAATCCTAACTTGAGATACATGCACATAACATTACTCAATGTGGGAGATTTGTGTAGAAGTTTTAGGCTATGTGCTCATTCCTCAAGTAAGGATTAGTCTCCAAATTAACTTGATAACTGTTTTGTTGAGATGTAATCTTGGCACCCACTGGCCAGTAACAACAGACTAGTTGAGATTAACTTTAACTGATATTTTAAAGAATATAAGCACTGCAAACAAACAAGATTATATTGATGCCTAATATTCTAACGCTTACCATGTAGGTCCATCCATCTCTGCTCTGTGAAGGAGAGGACCTGCTGGTTCCTCAACACCTCCAGCTGGTCCTGCTGCTCTGCCTGGCGCACTTCTATGACATCAGAGCTCCTCTCCCTCATAGCCACCGCCGAAAGTCTGGTAGCCTTGGATAATGTACCTGAGGGATTATACAAATAACATACTCTTAGGTAAAACCTACAGTATATAGGTTAAGGCTAAGCAGGGCTATTCAACTGGCAGCCCGCGGGCAAGATCCGGCCCGTTTATTCATTTAAACTGGCCCTTTGATCAATTCTGAACATTAATAAAAGATCAGCGCCAAAAATCAGCGCCAAAATGACAAGCACTACGGTGGTTGTCTATAGTGTAGATTTTAGCATTATTTGTGTGATTTCTTGTGCTAATGTAGTGTTTGAATGGTTTAAGCTACAAAATATTATGAACCCATTCCTGAAAGCTATGACTCTCAGGAACACCTACTTGCCTTCTGTTTCCCTCTCTGATGCTCACAAAGACTTCTTAGAAGGGAGTGTGACAAAGATGCACCTAATGACTGAGGGAAATTAATTCAAATCATAATTCCTTCAGACTGGAATTTGGCATTACCTGATTTTACTTTGTCTTATTTATTGAGATTCTTAGTTTTTAGATTATTAAAAAAAAGAACCTAATTACTTTAAAGAACCTTTTAATAGTTGAAATGGTTAGCGATTGTTGCGCCTTTTCCTTAACAATGATGAGATAATTTTTTGGTTGCCCCTCGACTCACGTTGGTTTTAACAACTTCATTTTAAGAAAAGTGCTTTATTGGTGTGTGTGCATTGCTTTTTTCTATACAGTTCTTCTCTAGAATAATCGCATGTGGAACATTTTTGACCCTGCTGCAAATCACCTTTTTTTTTTTTTTTTTTTTTTTTACATCTGGCAGCCGTAAGAATATATGAATAGCCCTAGGTTAAGGTATCTGTGATAACTTGACAACTTGACACTTGTTTGAATGCTTAAATGCCTTTACTGTAGGCCTAAAGTGAGGACACACTTTAACATAAGCTAATGTGGAGGAGAACATTTTCCTAGTTAAATCAATGTTAAACAACGGTTCTCTTCAGTAACAGCTGTTCTAGAGTCAGATTGATCCGGAGAGATGGGTGAGCACAAGAGGAAACTAGAGGAAAGTATTTTTACAGCGCCAAAATATTTTCACTCCAACAAGTATCTCAAGACCAGACCGCTTCGCTATGCTGTTGTGTAAAAGAGTGTGTGTGTGTGTGTTTGTGAAGCTAAGCTGTGATTATGCCTCTGTGTGAAGCTGAGCTGTGATCATGCCTCTTGGGAAAGAAGAGCATTCTCAAAAGGGGACAAACATTGTGTTAAGATAAAATAAAATCACCTAACTATTACAGGCAAGCCTGAATCCTTGAGTAGCCAAACACATAGGAGCTGAGAGTAGAGGCAGAGAGAGGTAGAGACAGAGAGAGGTAGAGACAGAGAGAGGTAGAGGTAGAGGCAGAGAGAGGTAGAGACAGAGAGAGGTAGAGACAGAGAGAGGCAGAGGCAGAGAGAGGTAGAGACAGAGAGAGGTAGAGACAGAGAGAGGTAGAGGTAGAGAGAGGTAGAGGTAGAGGCAGAGAGAGGTAGAGGCAGAGAGAGGTAGAGACAGAGCGAGGTAGAGACAGAGAGAGGTAGAGGTAGAGAGAGGTAGAGGTAGAGGCAGAGAGAGGTAGAGGCAGAGAGAGGTAGAGGCAGAGAGAGGTAGAGACAGAGAGAGGTAGAGACAGAGAGAGGTAGAGGCAGAGAGAGGCAGAGAGAGGTAGAGACAGAGAGAGGTAGAGACAGAGAGAGGTAGACACAGAGAGAGGTAGAGACAGAGAGAGGTAGAGGCAGAGAGAGAGGTAGAGACAGAGAGAGATAGAAGCAGAGAGAGAGAGGTAAAGACAGAGAGAGAGGTAGAGGCAGAGAGGTAGAGAGAGAGTGGCAGAGGCAGAGAGAGGTAAAGACAGAGAGAGACGTAGAGGCAGAGAGAGGTAGAGACAGAGAGAGAGGTAGAGACAGAGAGAGAGGTAGAAACAGAGAGAGGTAGAGACAGAGAGAGAGGTAAAGACAGAGACAAAGGTAGAGGCAGAGAGGTAGAGAGAGATTGGCAGAGGCAGAGAGAGGTAGAGGCAGAGAGAGAGGTAGAAACAGAGAGAGGTAGAGACAGAGAGAGAGGTAGAGACAGAGAGAGAGGTAGAGGCAGAGAGGTAGAGAGAGAGAGGTAGAGGCAGAGAGGTAGAGAGAGAGAGGTAGAGGCAGAGAGCGGTAGAGACAGAGAGAGAAGTAGAGACAGAGAGAGAGGTAGAAACAGAGAGAGAGGTAGAGACAGAGAGAGAAGTAGAGACAGAGAGAGAGGTAGAAACAGAGAGAGAGGTAGAGACAGAGAGAGAGGTAGAGGCAGAGAGAGGTAGAGACAGAGAGAGAGGTAGAGACAGAGAGAGAGGTAGAGACAGAGAGAGAGGTAGAGACAGAGAGAGGTAGAGACAGAGAGAGAGGTAGAGACAGAGAGAGAGGTAGAGACAGAGAGAGAGGTAGAGACAGAGAGAGAAGTAGAGACAGAGAGAGAGGTAGAGACAGAGAGAGAGGTAGAGACAGAGAGAGGTAGAGACAGAGAGAGAGGTAGAAACAGAGAGAGAGGTAGAGAGATAGACCCAGCCAAGAGAGAGGAGGTACGCTAGAAACCGACAGGCCCTTTTCCCAGTGAAGAACAAACTCACCGTTCTCTAGTTTCAGCTGATCTGTCCGGCCCTGAACACTGAGCCCTCTGTCTGGTGAGAGAATCAGGTAGTACTCTCCTTTCCCATTGAAGGTGTAGTTCACACCGTCAAACGTTATAAAATGAGGGTCCCCTAGGACTGCACCTAGGAGGTGGTGAAAGAGAAATAATAGGAGAAGAATCGTTACAGAGAGAAATAGCAGTTTGGCACAACACAGCATAACAAGAGGCTCAGGGGGAGACCAGGCTCAGGGAGAGACCAGGCTCAGGGAGAGACCAGGCTCAGGGAGAGACCAGGCTCAGGGAGAGACCAGGCTCAGGGAGAGACCAGGCTCAGGGAGAGACCAGGCTCAGGGAAAGACCAGGCTCAGTGAGAGACCAGGCTCGGGGAGAGACCAGGCTCAGGGAAAGACCAGGCTCGGGGAGAGATCAGGCTCGGGGAGAGACCAGGCTCAGGGAGAGATCAGGCTCAGGGAGAGACCAGGCTCGGGGAGAGACCAGGCTCGGGGAGAGACCAGGCTCAGGGGGAGAACAGGCTCCAATAAGTACTCAAAACGTACCACTTTTTAGCTCAACTAAATGATATACAGTATACAGTAGATGGCTCTGTAACAACCTAATAGCATTATATTCTATTCTATTCTACTGCAAACACCCATGAGTTCCTCACCAGCTCTAGGTGGTGTGTAGTGTCCACAGCCGCTGGAGGGTCTGTGGGTAAAGTAGATCTGGCAGTGGTCAGACCACAGACAGCAGTAGTAGAACGTCAGGACGTCGTACATCCAATGGGAGAGGCTGGGGATCCGAGGCGGGTCTCTGTAGGGAGGAGAGCCCCAGTCGTGGGCCCGATCTGGGGTGCTGCCTCCAATCGAGTCCCCTGTCAGAACCTGGGCCCCCGTGCTGTCATAGCAACACTGCTGTCCTGCTCCGTACATAGGGCTGGGAACGGGAGGATTGGCTGTTATTGATACAGTTGGTGTTTGCTACTGTTTGTTTGGTAAACCAATCGTCGACTTAGGAAAGACTTCATCCTGTACATATTTTTTTATGACAAAATATAACTTCATGTCAGTAGGTGTCATATCAATTCTTCTTCTGAATCCTCCCAAACTTAAGAGATATGGAGGCTGTGTCGCCTACCTGGCCTGTATGGCTCGGACACAGTGTACAGATCCAGGGTGGTAGGTACACACACTGCCCTTCTCCATGTCACAGCCGTAGTCAGTCTAAAACATCACAGAAATTCACTTTTAAAGGAAAGTGCTACAAGGATACACTATAAGATCCTCTAAAACCTAGCTTTAAGGCGCTGTTTGGTTGAGGTGTTATTGGTCCTCAAAGAACAAGGAGTTCTTACATGGAACCTGCCGGTGTCTGCGCGGGCCTGGGCCAGGGTACAGGGACAGTCCACCACCTCCTCCAGGAAGTTTGGGAGGCTCTTCTCCAGGACGTCCCAGGCCAGACACCTGTCCAGGGCCCAGGCTGCTGAGTCCTGCCTGAAGGCCTCCTCCAGGTGCCAGGCCAAAGCATGGGCCCCACTCCACACAGCCCTGACGTTCCTGGACACAGTTACAAGGTTTATACACAGGGAGGGTATATCTATTCACAATTACAGGTATATAGTTAATGAGAGAGGACTCTGAAGTCTGGGTCCTGGTTGAGTAAAGTGCCAGGCCACTCCACACTGCCCTAGTGTTTCTGGACAGTTTGAGAGGCAGAGTTCGCATTTTTAAAGGGATAGTTCACTAAAGCAGGGGTATTCAACCATTGAAAAAATATATTCTCCTCTATTCTAATGATGTCAACTTTATTTATCAACTCTTAATATTGAGCAAATTGCACTAATTGGAGATTAAGGCCCAATAAAGGCCCAAAAAATTGTCTGACTCCAGTCACCCAAGCCATAGACTGTTCTCTCTGCTATTTCACAGCCAGCGGTACCGGAGCGCCAAGTCTGGGACCAAAAGGCTCCTTAACAGCTTATACCCCCAAGTCATTAGACTACAATTAATCAAATAAATATTTTCGTAACTCTTTCTTGAACTGCACTGTTGCTTACGGGTTTTCAAGTAAGCATTTCACGGTAAGGTCTCCACCTGTTGTATTCGGCGCATGTGAAAAATACAATTTGATTTGATTATAACTGGAGTATATGACATAGGCTTTGAAAAGCACCCGGAAATTGGCTACCAGCGCAGCAAGTGCAACTGGCTGCTGGTTGGCTGACTAAACTCAACTCCATGGTGAAGGATGTTTCTGATGAACTCCATCAACGGAGTTGAGCAGAGATCAGCTTCGACTACATCGATTCGTCCAAGGTCAATGTACATTATGAAACGCGTACCCATGTTTGTCCTTTCTTGTTGCATGCCAGAACTTTTGATCAAGCACATTTTAGATCTAGCCCTGTTTTAACTCATTAAGGACTTATGGGATAATTAGTTAATTAGTTGAATCAGGTGTGCTTGTTCTGGCTCAGAGCAAAAAATATGCTGTCCTCTGCAAGTACTCTTCCATGTGCAGTACACTATATGCACATATTCCATACCTGGCTCCATCTGAGTAGATACTGGAGCTCACTCTGACACTCCCCATCTCCCAGTCAGAGTAGGGCTTCTCGGAAGACTTGGGGGTGAAGCTGAAACTGCCACTGTTGGCTAGGCCTCTACCGAGAGAGTACAGGTAGGTCCATTCTGCCCTCAGGGGGGACAACTCTTCCTTCCTTGTAGTATCAGTAGTAGTGGTATTGACCTCTCTGTACCCCCATAGTTCTATGTTGACGCTGTCCTTGTCTCCAATCAGAGAAGGGTTCCATGTCATCCTCAGTGTTCCAGCTGTGTTGGGGGTGCCATAGTATTGCCACTGTGTTGAATTCACCAGCGTCACTTTAAATGTATTGTCCATTTTACTTGGGTGGACTGATAGAGAGAGCAGAATAGAGAATATGTGAGGAATGTATTAAATTGCAACTGTGTGAGGAAATCATATTATGTTGCAACTCTGTAGCTGCAAGACAAATATGCATCTTTGGAAATGTAGAAAACTTAGCAGATAATGTGAAATAACACTGTTTCAAAGCTCTCTGGAGTTATTGACATCTTATCTTAATATCTTATCTGATCTTTAATCTTATCTTGATAAAACTTCAGGCAAGTGCAATGAACTTTGGTTTACTGTCTTTTTAGACAGCATTTACTATATATTAACGAGAGTTATAAAATAAATAAAAACCTGTGTATACTAATATAATGTAACTATAGTGTTCTCAAACTGGAACTCTTACCTGACAGGTATTCTCCAGAACTGTTGAAGTTCCGTCCATCTGTAGAGACGTCAAAGGGAACCCATCCACTCTGAAACAGTAAGGGGGAGACACAGTAACCCCTGCCTTCTCCGTCAGTGTATCCCTCTATCTCTATCTCACCCCTGAACCTGCAACACAACAACATGGTTACCGTTAGGATTCACCCCTGAACCTGCAACACAACAACATGGTTACCGTTAGGATTCAACCTATCTATCTATCTATCTATCTATCTATCTATCTATCTATCTATCTATCTATCTATCTATCTATCTATCTATCTATCTATCTATCTATCTATCTATCTATCTATCTATCTATCTATCTATCTATCTATCTATCTATCTATCTATCTATCTATCTATCTATCTATCTATCTATCTATCTATCTATCTATCTATCTATCTATCTATCTATCTTTACAGTAAGGAAGGATGAGGTTGCCCCTGTTAGAAACTGATTTACAGTAAGGAAGGACGAGGTTGCCCCTGGTAGAAACTGATTTACAGTAAGGAAGGACGAGGTTGCCCCTGGTAGAAACTGATTTACAGTAAGGAAGGACGAGGTTGCCCCTGGTAGAAACTGATCTACAGTAAGGAAGGACGAGGTTGCCCCTGGTAGAAACTGATTTACAGTAAGGAAGGACGAGGTGGCCCCTGGTAGAAACTGATTTACAGTAAGGAAGGACGATGTTGCCCCTGGTAGAAACTGATTTAAAGTAAGGTCAGTTTTTACTTCATCCTAATGGTTACAGTTAGGAGTTGGGCAGGATAAGCTGTTTACAGACTAAAGTAAACGGTATCTTTCACATTGACATTGACGTTATAGGGTCCAACCACAGAGTTGAGTTAAGGATTTAAGAGCCCAGGGTTAACCCATGATAGTCCAGGGTTAACCCATGATAGTCCAGGGTTAACCCATGATAGTCCAGGGTTAACCCATGACAGTCCAGGGTTAACCCATGATAGTCCAGGGTTAACCCATGATAGTCCAGGGTTAACCCATGATAGTCCAGGGTTAACCCATGACAGTCCAGGGTTAACCCATGATATATCCCAATGTGTGTTAGGTCCCTACAGCTAGACGCTGTAGATGTTGCAACTCTGTAGCTGCAAGACAAATATGCATCTTTGGACGCTACATAGATGTTTACCTCCCACAATTATCTCAAGACTAGACCGCTCTGTTGTTGTGTAAGAGAGAATGTGTGTGTGTGTGTGTGTGTGTGTGTGTGTGTGTGTGTGTGTGTGTGTGTGTGTGTGTGTGTGTGTGTGTGTGTGTGTGTGTGTGTGTGTGTGTGTGTGTGTGTGTGTGTGTGTGTGTGAGACCCACCTGCAGGTGAGCTTCTCTTGCTTGCTTGGATAGAAGGTGGCATTGAGGATAGAGAAGACACTTCCACCCATCATGGTCCCTGAGTAGGGGGAGATCTGGAGACAGTACTGCCTGTAGTCTCCACAGCAGGTCAGTAGTGACACACATGTAGCATGGCATGAACACGTCCCCCATGTTTCACCACACTGTCCCTCACATGATTGACCTGAAGAAAGATACATATTCTTATCTTACTCAAAGATAACTATTTAGTTTTAACAATTTTTTTTAACATACAAAACTGTGGTAACAATTCCAATTTGGTCATCTGCGTGATTGTAGCTTATAGCAAATTAAATGTATAAGCTACACTGAACAATAATATAAACACAACATATAAAGTGTTTGTCCCATGTTTCATGCCCTGAAATAAAAGATCCCAGAAAATGTCTGTATGCAAAAAAAATAATATTTCTATCAAATTTGTTTACATCTCTGTTAGTGAGCATTTCTCCTTCGCCAAGATAATCCATCCAACTGACAGGTGTGGCATATCAAGAAGCTGATTAAACAGCATGATCATTAAACAGGTGCACCTTGTGCTGGGGACAATAAAAGGCCACTCTAAAATGTGCAGTTGTGTCACACAACAAAATGCCACAGACGTCTGAAGTTTTGAGGGTGCGTGCAATTGGAATGTCCACCAGAGATGTTGCCAGATAATTGAATGTTCATTTCTCTTCCATAAACTGCCTCCAACGTCGTTTTAGAGAATTTGGCAGTACATCAATTTTTTTTTAAGTATCTGTGATCAACAGACGCATATCTGTATTCCCAATCATGTGAAATCCATAGATTAGGGCCTAATGAATTTATTTCAATTGACTGAAATGGTTGCATGTTGCGTTTATATTTTTGCTCAGTATATTTTCAGGTCATTATAAATAATGTTTGTGGACCAGTAAATGATATGTAGTAGCCTGCAGTATGTAGAAAACAATTTAAAGTATTGTAATGACCTGTACTCACATACACAACAGGTTTTATGGTAATTAACCTAGGCCTAGTAAATATTTATAAGCATTCACAACTTTAATTGACAATCCAGATTTGTTGGACTCTGTACTTGCGTGTTCAGAACTTTTAACCAAGTAATAATGTATCTACTTGACAGAACTACATTTATTCTTAAACTGTTATATACATCTTTAACTTGAAGAATGGTAACTTACCAGTTATTTTGGAAATGCATGCAAGTATCACAGCTAAGAGCAAGACGCTCTGTCTCCACTTGAACCTCATAGTAGACAGCTGTTCTACAATACTTTCCCTGTGTATTAATTTTTATCAGCACACTGTTATGACGATGTGGCATTCAAACAGTCCTGCAGTTGCTGTTGTTGTGAAAGTAACAAAGGTCTATCCGATAAGGAATATTTCGCTCTCGGCAAGTGAGTTATGCACTGTTATTATTTAACAGAATATGGCACTGGCTCACAGTGCCGGCCCTCCCATTAGGCAAGATTCAGCAATCGCCTAGGGCGACACTTGAATTTGGGGAGGCATTTTGACAATTGGCTGCTGCCCTCCGGCGCCCTTGATCGGCTACTACACCGGCGGCGGCACTCCAGCTGCCAGCTCATAGCGTTGCTGCAGTTCTCCCCCCCAGCCGCTTCTCCCGGGGGGGATTTTTGTGTTGCTAGGGCAACCGAACGTCCAGGGCCGCCCCTGCTGACACATGTTTACTTCTAGTAGATAATTGTATCGCTCTTCAGTGTAATTTCTTGATATTTTGGATAATAACATTTTGCCCAATTTTTTAAAAAAAATATAAGTAATATTTAAATATATTAAATAGCGAATTACAGTTCGATAACTGACGTTATCTTTCAACAGTCTCATGCAAATAAACTAAAAGCCACGGGTTCTTTGCATGCGCAATTGCACATTTACAGCCCATGTAAACTAGCAGGTTAACTAGTTGGCTCTCTATATATATTGAAATAAGTTATTTTAGCCGTTTTCTATTATTATTTGGTTGGGATTTCGTTATTGGCTGTCGCTGAGACGAGTCATTTACATACGAGTCAAGTCATGGATTTGTCGTTGTGCATGATGAAATCGCCGAACAGAATGCAGTAGCTTACTAGACAGTTTTCAGTCCATTTATGTGACTAATCAGCTACTGTAGCTTACAAACATTTATATTTTGTACACGATTATCATTTCATTAGTTAGATTTTTGTTTTTGAAATGGATGAAAAAGAGGACTTGAAAAAACTGGATGTCAAAACGGTTCTCATCACTGGTAAGGCAGCTACCCAAGCGAATCTAAGAAATTAAAATTAGCTAGGTAAGCGAGCTAGTCTTCTTCTATGATATCATAGCGGTCCGCAAACAATCGTTTGAGTGCAGGCCGCCACCTTCTGTGCTGGAATGTACGATCAACCAGGATCTTCCCAATTCTGTACTGCCATGAAAATAAAGTAAAAACCTAATAAATCCCTATTCACTTCTACCACACCCTCCCCCAAAACCCTCTCCCCAACCCCATTCAACTTTTTTATCTATGTCATGCTGAAACACTCCACCCTTAGGATTGTTAAAAAAAAGTCAACTTTATTCATTATCATAGTGTCATTTGACACCGCACGTTCATGGCCTCATCAAGATTTCTGATGAGGCCTCGAAACCACGACCATCAGAAACCCCAGCCCCGACAGTAGGTGCACTTTGTACAGGAGCAGCCATGGAAGCTCCGTCATTCCACACTGTAGTTCCACCAATCTGTTTGACAGTCTCTGTATATGATACTTCATGACTGATCCTATATCTCTGAGCCTCTCTAGCCTCTCTCTGCACCTGGCATCCACCGAACGCTGCACTAAGTTCCCCCCTACAATTACAATACTTAACTTTCACATTGCTTCCAAATTCACCGTAATCATGTTCTTTCCTCTATATTGAACAGCTACATGTCCCATTCATTTAAAACATGCAATGGGGACAAATTCTCTGACATTAAAACTAAGGAATCCCGTGGTCTCATCAAACACCATCACCACTTTCCACTCCAACACATCATTACTCTTGCTTCCTACCTTGGCCCTCTTTATGCTTTCTTTACTGGACACTCCACTGCTTTCTGTATCATGATCTCTCTTCTTACTCTGTCTTTCCACTACCGACCATTCTGATCCTTGACCCTCATCCTCCCGCTCCATACCATCAGAACTGACACCCATATTGTTTGTATTCCAGTACAGTTGTTGCTTCAACAACCTTTTATAAATTTCTTCCATTTCGTCCGCACTACTCGCCGCCATTTCCGACTCCTCTGCTCTAGCAGTCACCTCGTGCCTCCTTTCCCAACCGAGAGGGAGCATTCCTGATCAGTCTTAGCTTTTGTTACTAGCTAGCTAGTCGCATGTTCCGAGAGGGACAGCATCGGCGCAACGCACGGCAACTAGCTAGTTTGTCTTCCTTTACGTTGAGAATACATTAATAGGAGTAAGTTTGTTAACGAAACCTAGAGAGGAACCAGGCTCTGAGGGGTGGCCAGTCCTCTTCTGGTTGTGAAAGGCAGGAACCTAGGACGAAACCTAGAGAGGAACCAGGCTCTGAGGGGTGGCCAGTCCTCTTCTGGTTGTGAAAGGCAGGGACCTAGGACGAAACCTAGAGAGGAACCAGGCTCTGAGGGGTGGCCAGTCCTCTTCTGGTTGTGAAAGGCAGGAACCTAGGACGAAACCTAGAGAGGAACCAGGCTCTGAGGGGTGGCCAGTCCATAGATGATACTCCACAGCTGTATTCTACACACCACGCTCTATACTTAGGAATAATCATTATTAATTATCTCTTTCTCTCTCAGGTGGCAATGCTGGTAATCGGCAAAGAGACAGCTGTTGCTTTGCCGATGTGAGCTGCTCGTGTCATCATAGCGTGCCGTGACGTGGACAAGGCTGAGAAGGCAGTTAGGGAAATCAAGATCAGGGGTCACAACATTAATGTCCTTCACATGGAGCTGGAACTGGCGAACATGCACTCCATAAGGGACTTCTGTAAGACCTTCCTACAGGGTGAGAAGAGACTGGACGTACCCTATCAATAACGCAGGTTAGAGAGAGATAGAGAGGATTCCATTTTCCCACGGATTCCTAAATACCATCTAAGGGTCTGTTTACACTGCTCGCAGTAAAACAAACTATGCCAGAAACAAGCCATTACATTGGTCCTAGCTGACAGAATCATTGATTAGAACCAATAAAATGACTTTTCGAGGTAGTGAACAGACCCTCCAGCCACCCAAGCCATTCCAGCCACCCAAGCCATAGACTGTTCATGCAACAATTTCAACAATTTTACTGAGTCAATGGAAATAAATTCTTTAGGCCCTAATCTATGGATTTCACATGACTGGTCAGGGGCGCAGCCATGGGTGGGCCTGGGAGGGCAGATTGAGATTTTCCCCACAAAAGGGCTTTATTACAGACATAAGTTCTCTTCAGTTTCATCAGTTGTCCGGGTGGCTGGTCTCAGACGATCCCGCTGGTGAAGAAGCCGGATGTGGAGGTCCAGGGCTGGCATGGTTAGACGTTGTGAGGCCCGTTGGAAGTACTGCCAAATTCTCTAAAACGACATTGGAGGCGGCTTATGGTAGAGAAATTAACATTAAATTATCTGGAAATAGCTCTGATGGACATTCCTGCAGTCAGCAGCCAATTGCCGCTCCCTCAAAACTTGAGACATCTGTGGCATTGTGTTGTGTGACAAAACTGCACATTTAGGGTAGACTTTTATTTTCCCCAGCACAAGGTGCACCTGTGTAATGATCATGCCGTTTAATCCATTTCTTGATATGCCACACCGGTCAGGTGGATGGATTATTTTGACAAAAGAGAAATGCTCACTAACAGGGATGTAAACAAATGTGTGCACAACATTTTATAGAAGTAAGCTTGTTGTGTTTATGGAAAATATCTGGGATCTTTTTACAGCTCATTAAACATGGGACCAAAACTTTACATGTTGCATTTATATTTTTGTTCAGTGTAGTTGTGGCTGTTTTTCACATGTGTATCTGCCATCTCACTGTCTGGAACGGTCCCACCTGACCTCACTTGCCTTCGCTGATTGAGGACATGAATTTTCATTGTTAGTGGTCACTTGGCTATCTTGTCGATGTACTATATAATCTTTTGTATAAATTAAAGAAAATGTTGGCACAACTCTCTGTTGTCGATTGAAATATAATTGTTTGTTTACAAAGTCATTAAGAAAAAACATTAATCTTCTCCCGTCCACCCTCCCTCCCTCCCTCCTTCCCACCCATCCTCTCTCCTCCCGTCCTCCCTCCCTCCCTCCTTCCCACCCATCCTCTCTCCTCCTGTCCTCCCTCCCTCCCTCCCTCCTTCCCACCCATCCTCTCTCCTCCCGTCCTCCCTCCCTCCCTCCTTCCCACCCATCCTCTCTCCTCCCGTCCTCCCCCCCTCCCTCCTTCCCACCCATCCTCTCTCCTCCCGTCCTCCCTCCCTCCCTCCTTCCCACCCATCCTCTCTCCTCCCGTCCTCCCTCCCGACCTCCCTCCCTCCTTCCCACCCATCCTCTCTCCTCCCGTCCTCCCTCCCTCCCTCCTTCCCACCCATCCTCTCTCCTCCCGTCCTCCCTCCCTCCCTCCCTCCAAGCACAGCAGGGGACACTTCATTGACTGCCAGCCAGCCACGCTGAGGCAGTTCGCCAGGGACGCCGGCGTGGCCAAGAAACTGAGGGAGGCCAGCGAGAGGCTGGTCAAACTGGCCTGATTAACTGGAATTATTAAATGGAACTGAAGCTTTGCAAGCAAGCAATGTGTGTGAATCTCATATTTTGGTCAAACAAGCCAAACATTTATTTTGTTTTGGTTTTGTTCTTAATTCTTTTTGTTGTTGTTTGTTAATAACTATTTGTCTTCGGGGGACCTTATAGTGAATTGTTTGTTATGGGTGGAGAATGGATTGTTGAATTCATTAATGGTTTGTATTGCTGTCCTCAAGCACTTGAATGAATGATGACACGTCAAACATGACTGCTTTTTCTTCTGTTGGAAAAAACCTCGGAAAACAATTTAATAAAATATGTGCCAATACAGTGCCGTGTGATGTCATATTAGGATAGTGGTATGGTTTATTTCCATGAGTATTCAGAGGCTGGGGGTTTATTTGGTACGAACACCAGACAACACAGACCACCAGGGGTGTAAAACATCTGTGGCACATAAAGGTCAATGAACACAACCCTCAACAATGCCACAATCTAACAGCTCCATCTACAGGAAAAAAAGCAGGTGATGGAATTTGTTGTTGACCTGAGACAGACATGAGTGGAACTGAAGGTAAAATTTTGACATTACTTGTAAGAGCCGGGTCACCATTACAGGGTGTGGACATTACAGAGGTGTCTCCGGATCGGCTTGAATAATCACATTTCATATTTCATTTTACTTGATATTTCACTTAAAAAGTGGTTGTTTTAGTGCCGCTTGATTTAAAGTCTTTGGTTTGTTTTGAAAATCAAAGTATACTAGAATACTGAAAGAATGGCAGATAATACCTGGATATTTACCTGTGCTGTCGTATTTGCCTGTTTCTCTGGGCTGCCACCACTGCTTTTGTTCGGAGACAGGTTAAAGAAGGATTTTTAAGCCTTGAGACAAATGAGACATGATTTATGTATGTATTTGGTATACTCTGTGTATACATAAAAACTTACAAATATCTTCACATGGTGATGATCTTAACATTTAAAAAAGGGCTTTCTTAAATTCACTATGTGATTATAATGCCTTGACTTCTATAGGTGCATTATTACAGTTAGTTGGGCCTTTGTATCTGAAAGATCTTACTCCAACCTCATGATAAACTCCTTGAATTTCTAATTGGAATGTTAAATATTGAATAGCAATACATGTACTCTATATAATACTGCTTTACTTGTCACTCAAATATGAACTGTTCTGATTTGAATTAAACCGATTTATCATCCTGTCAATGAAAGAAAAGGATAAATGGTTACCTCAAATATGTGTGGTTGTAAAGTGTTGTTCTGTAATAATGTACACCCGTTACAAATTACAGATAAAACAACTATTATATATTGAATGTCAAGACTTTATTATTTGCTAATCTCTGAGATGTGAACTTGTGTTGATTTAAATAAAACAGATTTTTCTTCTTGTCAATAAAAAGCCAAGGAGGATGTCTCTGATCAATAAAGATAACAAGGAGAAATGTATTAGATTTAAATTCTCATTTTATTGGTAACACCTTAACACATTTCCTTAAGTTAGAGAAACACGTAGCATGTTGGAGAACGGAGCAATAATCAGAAGAATTAGGTAAATATAGGGTGATATATTATTCTACAGAAGAAACCCAAATTGACAACAAGAGAACAGTGAAAATGTAAAGAGCCAACTGTAGAGAAATAAGGCTTTTAAACAGAGAGACCAGGACAATAGTTAAATAAATACTACAGAGAGATACTAGCTCAGTGTTGTCAGTGCAGGTGGTCTAGTCACTGGGTGGATGGATGGATGGATGGATGGATGGATGGATGGATGGATGGATGGATGGGTGGATGGATGGATGGATGGATGGATGGATGGATGGATGGATGGATGGATGGATGGATGGATGGATGGATGGATGGATGGATGGATGGATGGATGGATGGATGGATGGATGGATGGATGGGTGGGTGGGTGGGTGGGTGGGTGGGTGGGTGGGTGGATGGATGGATGGATGGATGGAATGAAGAGTTTTATAAAGACCACAACACATCCTCTCTCTAACCCTGCAGTCCATACTAACACATATTTATATTACGTCATATTTATCAACTGATTAGTACACTGGAAGAAGCATGCAGTCGCTTAAAATGCAGTGATTGATCTTTTTGTTAGCTAAAGTAACGGAAAAAATGTGTTTCCAATTTGGCAAATATAAGCACCTACTTATGTAGACAGTGCACCATGTATTTATAGGTTTAAAAGTTTCTAGTGTGTTCTTCCCTCTTAAGTCTATGGAACTGATTACTAACAGTTTGCTTATAGGGTAGTTACATCAGCAGCCACAGTGATTTACAATCTTAGACACATCTGCACCCTAATCAGCTAGTTGTGCTTTATTACATGTGAGAGTGACCTCTAGTGGGTTTACAATAGAACATTATTTATGCCTCCTGGTGAGTAAGTATTGAGCACTGTTCCTCTCAAAACAGGTTTTACTAGTTAATAGTGGTTCTGTAATACTGTATACTACCCCCTAAGATACTAGTTAATAGTGGTTCTGTAATACTGTATACTACCCCCTAAGATACTAGTTAGTAGTGGTTCTGTAATACTGTATACTACCCCCTAAGATACTAGTTAGTAGTGGTTCTGTAATACTGTATACTACCCCCTAAGATACTAGTTAATAGTGGTTCTGTAATACTGTATACTACCCCCTAAGATACTAGTTAGTAGTGGTTCTGTAATACTATATACTACCCCCTAAGATACTAGTTAATAGTGGTTCTGTAATACTGTATACTACCCCCTAAGATACTAGTTAGTAGTGGTTCTGTAATACTATATACTACCCCCTAAGATACTAGTTAATAGTGGTTCTGTAATACTGTATACTACCCCCTAAGATACTAGTTAGTAATGGTTCTGTAATACTGTATACTACCCCCTAAGATACTAGTTAATAGTGGTTCTGTAATACTGTATACTACCCCCTAAGATACTAGTTAATAGTGGTTCTGTAATACTGTATACTACCCCCTAAGATACTAGTTAATAGTGGTTCTGTAATACTGTATACTACCCCCTAAGATACTAGTTAATAGTGGTTCTGTAATACAGTATTCTCCCCCATTTTTAAATATGCTTATTTTTATATAGATATATAGATGTTCAGTGCTTGTAAACACGCGAAGAAGAACATAACAACCTTTGTACAAGCTGCTTTCTCTTCTTTTTCTTGGAGGGGGAAGGAGGATGGGTCACATGTTTGGTTAGCTCATCACTCAGGAACAGTTCTAGGGACGTACTTAATCTTCCAACTATCTTTCAACTGGCGAACCTCCCTTTAAATCATGAAGCAACAGAGAGTAATCCAACGTGTACATGAGCTGAACATCGAGGGGAAAACTAAGTAAAGCACTGGAGAAAAAGCACTTTAAACGGTCCAACAAAATAAATTAAATACGAACCTGAGGACTAACCAACCGGCTGACAGCATGACTGTCCAATGAGATGGCTTAGCTAAAAATGGCCTTCCCATTAGCGACAAGACACCTCCTAAGGCAGCTAGTCACAGGCAGGCATAACAACTATGGTAGTGGGACGGCGTCAGGAGAAAACCTCACACCTTTTCGTTAGAGAGAAACAGTCCTGTGCTGATGTCTCTTCAGGGAGCGACACATCCTCACTGTTAAAGTACATGTGTGTACGAAGCCATCTATAGTGTTTAAATCCATCTGTCCATCTCTGTTAGCCCTGGCACAAACACTAGATAATAACAAGTCAATGAGGATGATATTACAAATGTGAAAATGCTGTATAATATACATAAAAAGATGTAGACTGAAGGCAGAGGACTGATAGACCCCTGAAATCAAGCCTTCCTCTCCTAACTTACCTCTCTCTCATGTGGAATACCAACACACACTCCTCTGGATACACACACTCCTCTGGATACACACACTCCTCTGGATACACACACTCCTCTGGATACCCTGTCAGACCTGTCACATCTCTCTGCTCTAAAATGAGCAGCGACTACAGAGAGTCAAGATAACCACACACATTCACACAAGGTGTATACAAAATAACCGCACACATTCACACAAGGTGTATACAAAATAACCACACACATTCACACAAGGTGTATACAAAATAACCACACACATTCACACAAGGTGTATACAAAATAACCACACACATTCACACAAGGTGTATACAAAATAACCACACACATTCATACATGTGATGTCACCGCTAAAACACCTTCCACCTGCAGACTGCAGAGGCCCACATCTCTCCAGCCCACACATACATACAATAGTCATCCAACAGCCTGCCTGTTGCCTCTCCATTAAGGTCCCCTCCACATATTAAAAACAGGCATCAGTGAGGACAGCCTTGGCCACAGCTCCCTGCAGGACCTCAGTAGTAATGCAGTTTCCACCCTTGACACCTCGTCAAACACACCCCTCCCAAAAATAGTTGATTTCTTTAACATGAGCTTGGGCTTAGTATAAACATCAGCTTTGGCTTAGTATAATACAATAGATAACATACAAGAAGCTTAAACAAAAATTGCCAATATCATTTTGTCACTTAATATCCACAATAAAAAACAGCTACTGTGAAATATCGAAAAACATCATGCTTCTTTAAAAACATAGAGAAAAAATATCTAGAAACTCTAGAAACCACTAGTATCAAGCATTAGAATTATACAAGTTACATATACAATTTCAATTGTGTAATAGTAGTAATAATAATGATAATATATTTTTACTTCAAACTTTACATACTGTATTTCCTGTGTTACACTACACAAATTTAGATGGGAACAGGAAGAGGGAACATCATGTGACAAAAGAGGAAGAATCAAATGCACACTGAAGACAAGAAAACACCACAATAACCCCCAATACACACACACCCTTAATACACTCCCTACCCACATCCCAATACTGGGCGTGAGTGTGGCGAGGGGAGAGTTGGAGGGGTTGGATTTGGGGAAGGGCCGACTTTGAGTTGAGAGTGAGTTGACAGTGGGTTGGGGTTGAGGGGAGAAGAGGGTTGTTGTTGTTGATAGATTGTTGTTGGATGGTTGGTTGTTGAGATGGTGTTGTCAGTGGATGCAGTGGTGGACGGCGACAGACAGGGGGTGGAAGTCGTAAAGAAGCGATGATTGCTGTGTATCCAGTGTGTGAGAGGTCTGGTGCTGCAGACTTAGAGCCACCCAAACTGGACCTGTTCTCCCCCTCCCTCCCTCCCTCCCTCCCTCCCTCCCTCTCTCTCTCTCTCTCTCTCTCTCTCTCTCTCTCTCTCTCTCTCTTCAACAGAGAACTCTTGTCAGACATGGCTTTGTCATTCTCCTCCTGAAATACAGGAAAAGACACCATTTAACAGTAATTTTAATAGTTTCTGAAACAGGTTGTACAGAGGGGGACTCTATATACTTTAAAATGACTAAAACCAAATTGAAACTGTGTAGAAATGATAATGGACCTACATTCATACAGTTTATTGACTGTGTCCAGCTCAATAATAAACACTGAAATGAAAGCTAGACAGTCAGGGAGCAAAGAAAATTACAAAATGATGGATAGACTATATTTAGTTAATTTTGACGGTGAGGAAAAAAAGGTTCAGTGCTCCCCCAGACCTCGTGGAAGACCGAATGCCCCCCTCTTCTACCCGTACCTCACTGGAGTGGCGCAGCGGGCCCGCCCGAGCAGTGGAAGTGGACGTTCTGCCACTTGGAGTCCCGGCGGTGCCACACCCTAGTCTCCTCTGATTGGCTGGAACGCGGATGGTCCTGGCCGTCGACAAATTGTGTGAGGCGGATGTAGGCGATACAGGCGGCGTCCTCTCCAATCAGGTGGACGTGAGGGTTGAGGATTGTGGTGTGGATAGGTTTACTGTTCTTAGACAGAACTGGAGGGAGAGGGAGGGAGACAGACAGACAGACAGAGAGACAGAGAAACAGAGAGACAGAGAAACAGAGAGACAGAGAGACAGAAAGACATAGATAGAGAGATAAGAAAAGGGGAAACAGTAAAGAACAAACAACATTGTAAATACAACCCATATTTATGTTTATTTATTTTCCCTTTTGTACTTTAACTATTTGCACATCGTTACAACACTGTATATAGACATAATATTACACTTGAAATGTCTTTATTCTTTTGGAACTTTTGTGAGTTTTATTTTATTGTTTAGTTTGCTTTTGTTTATTATCTATTTCATTTGCTTTGGCAACGTAAACGTATGTTTCCCATACCAATAAAGCCCTTAAATTGGAGAGAGGGAGAGGGAGGGAGAGAGAGGGAGAGAGAGGGAGAGAGAGGGAGAGAGGGGGAGAGAGAGGGAGAGAGAGGGAGAGAGGGGGAGAGAGAGGGAGAGAGGGGGAGAGGGAGAGAGGGGGAGAGAGAGAGAGAGAGAGAGAGAGAGAGAGGGAGAGAGAGGGAGAGAGGGGGAGAGAGAGGGAGAGAGGGGGAGAGGGAGAGAGGGGGAGAGGGAGGGAGAGAGAGGGAGAGAGAGGGAGGGAGAGAGGGGGCATTGTTTCTGTCCATTGATCTACTAACTAGTATGAGTTATGAGAAGTGTTCTGTTGCTTGTTCTCACGGTAGAATCTGTGGAAGTCCATTCCCTCCACCAGGTTTCCCAGGGCCTCAGGCTCAAAGGAGGTCAGACCAGGATCACAGATCTTACTGTGGAGAGAGACAAACACGCGTCAATGTCTCTCACACACACACACACACATGTACACACACACACACACACACACACACACACACACACATTACGATACATGTTCACACTAAAAATGTATCAATCAATCATCAAAGCCTACCCACACACACTATCTAACACACACACACACACACACACACACACACACACACACACACACACACACACACACACACTCTCTAACACACACTCTCTAACACACACACACACACACACACACAGAGACACTCTAACCCACACATACACTCTCTAACACACACAGACTCTCTCTCACACAAAGAGACTCTCTCTCTCTCACACACACAGTCTCTCTCTCTCTCTCTCACACACACACACACACACACACACACTCAGACTCTTTCTCACATGCACATACTCGGACTCTCTCTCACACTCAAATGAACTCACGCGTATGCCTCAAAGTCTCCATTGTTGACAGCCTCGATCAGCTGTTCAGTGATCTTAATGATCTCTTGTTTACGTGCTGTAGGAGGAAAGAAGGACAGAGTCAAACACACACACACAAGTGGAGAGAACTAGTCGAGTGCAGTGAGTGTATCAGTATCCACCTCATACACACACAGTCTTGATCACTCTCATGATTAGTAATCCTGTATCAAAGACCAGCACAACTACACACAGTAAACACACTGTTGATAACTCTCACAGCTGAATGCAAAAACTGTTGATTACTCTCACAGTTGAATGCAAAAACTGTTGATAACTCTCACAGCTGAATGCACGAACTGTTGATAACTCTCACAGCTGAATGCAAAAACTGTTGATAACTCTCACAGCTGAATGCACAAACTGTTGATAACTCTCACAGCTGAATGCTTAAACTGTTGATAACTCTCACAGCTGAATGCACAAACAGTTGATAACTCTCACAGCTGAATGCACAAACTGTTGATAACTCTCACAGCTGAATGCACAAACAGTTGATAACTCTCACAGCTGAACGCAAAAACTGTTGATAACTCTCACAGCTGAATGCACAAACAGTTGATAACTGACTGTGGTTGACCATATTGTCAACCATGGGATGAGCATGAGGGAGGCTGGGCAACGGGTTCAACCACATCTGAGCCGCTATACTGTTGCAGGTATCATCCGGATATTTCTAAATGAGAACCGGTAAGTAGCTGTAAGTGCTGTAGTCTTACTTGTACAGTAATATGTACTATACTTTCATAATGAGAAGGATCTATCACTAAAACCATTCAAATATTTTTACAGAACTGCAAGAAAACCAGTATCTTGTGGAAGAAGTTGACTGTTCACCACAGAGCAGGAGACCCACATTGTAAATATGGTCATTGCAAATAACTGCATCAGACTCAGAGAACTGCAGGACCACATAATGGCAGATAACACCATATTCCAAAACGTCTCTCTGCACTGTCTCGTCTACTGAAACGCAATAGAATTGGGATGAAGCAGCTGTACAGAGTCCCTTTCAAAAGAAACTCAGACCGTGTAAAACTACTATCCTATCATTGGTACTGGATCTGGAAGTGTATGGTGCTACATCATACTGACTGATCCCTGTCTTTTCATACTGGGCTACGTTGTTTTGTCTGGTCTCTTTCAGAGAGTCATGGAGCTAGAAGCAGATGCAGTGCATCATGAGCTAATATATGTGGACTAGGCAGGTTTCAACCTTGCAAAAACAAGGGTCCTGAGGCAGAAATATCATCGGACACCGTGCCATCATCAACGTCCCGGGACAACGTGGTGGCAACATAACAATGTGTACGGCTATTAGTCAAAACGGCGTCCTTCACGATCATGCAATCCTAGGGCCATACAACACTGCACACATTATTATATTTCTGGACAGCCTCCACAACAGACTAATCCCTAATGACCAGGGGCCAGAGCAGCCCAGGTTCGTTATCATCTGGGACAATGTTAGTTTCCACCCGGCTGCTGTGGTCCGCAATTGGTTCACAGGTGACTTTTCATCGCACTCAATCTCCCTCCATACTTTCCGTTCTTGAATCCTATTGAAGAATTCTTTCTCTGCATGGCATTGGAAGGTGTATGATCGTCAGCCCCACTAACACATACCCCTTCTACAGGCAGTGGAGGAGGCTTGTGGAGACATCGAACAGAGGTCATGCCAGGCCTGGATACAGGACTCCAGGCGATACTTTACACGCTGCCTAGCTCAAGACAACCTTGCATGTGATGTGGATGAAGTCTTATGGCCACACCCACAAAGAAGGCCAGATGTAGCCTCATTTTTCTTTTCTTTTTTTTCTTTGACAAATTTTTTTTTTTTTTTCTACTGGGCTTTTGTTGTTTGAGGAGTGTAATAAATAAAAAATAAAAAATAAAAAAGTTCGGAATCCATACTTTACACATTTGGATACCTGTGTGTATGTGTGTTTACTACATGTATGACAAAACTTTATTGCAAACTGCTATGCCCTGCACACATAAAAAGCAAAAGCCACAAGTGTTTTTCATTTATACTATCAGTGCGTAGTTGGTGCTTTGTGTGCTTATTTAAATGATGGTTTGTGTGTACTGTATTGACGCAAAAACAAACATTTTTAAGAGTTTGAAGAGAATTGTAAGAATTTTTTATTACCTTTATTTTACTAGGCAAGTCAGTTAAGAACAAATTCTTATTTTCAATGACGGCCTAGGAACAGTCGGTTAACTGCCTTGTTCATGGGCAGAAAGACAGATTTTTACCTTGTCAGCTCAGGGATTCGATCCAGCAACCTTTCGGTTACAGGCCCAACACTCTAACCACTGGGCTACCTGCCACCCCAGGTAGCTTTTTGCAAGAGATGTATAATGTTTTTGCTGGTTTGGTGTAAGGTTTTGTGGTTAGTGTGTAGAATTTTGCAAAAATAGCCTATATTTTCAAAGATAGTGCCCAAACAATCAGAAAAAAACTGTAATATATAATGCAATGATTGATTTATTTGGACACTTTTGTGTAAGGTTTTGCAGAAAGAGTTTTGAATATTGAAACGTGTGGAAACAGGTGAATAGTGTTTACGGTTATGGGAAATGTGTGTGTGTTTTTGGGAATGACGTAAGGGTATGGGTTTTTGTGCTACAGGAACCAGTTTTTGTGTTTAAGCAACTGAGAAAAACGGTAATGTTAGTTGCTACATGTGAAACCACACAATTCCCAATTTTCACTTCCAACAGAGTTGTGACCTTGTTTTCCATAGCTAGGTAGAACCATTCCATTTTTATTTTGTCACATCCTTCAGTGGAATGCTTACTTACTAGCCCTTTCCAACCATGCAGAGAGAAACATTGAAAAATTATAGAAAGATAATTGAGGTAGATACAGTATATACATACAGTATAGGTTGTGGTAACGTAACTGGGCAACAGGATAGATAATAAGCAATAGCAGCAGCATGTGTGATGAGTTAAAAGAGTTAGTGCAAAGGGAGGTCAATGCAGATAGCCCAGGTAGCTAATTGGCTAACTATTTAGCAGTCTTATGGCTTGGGGGTAGAAGCTTTCCAGGGTCCTGTTGATTCCAGACTGAATCGGTACCACTTGTCATGCCAGATTGTTTTGATCACGTGGACTGAGATATGTTCCGGGTAGCTTCAGAAAATAATATTGGCATTTGTACTGAGTTCATCAGGAAGTGCTTAGGAGATGTTGTACCCACTGTGACTATTAAAACCTACCCCAACCAGAAACTCTGGATAGATGGGAGCATTCATGCAAAACTGAAAGCACGAACCACCGCATTTAACCAGGGCAAGGTGACTGGAATATGGCAGAATACAAACAGTGCAGTTATTCCCTCTACAAGGCAATCAAACAAGCAAACGTCATTTTAGAGACAAAGTGGAGTCACAATTCAACGGCTCAGACACGAGACGTATGTGGCAGGGTCTACAGACAATCAAGGATTATAAAAGGAAAACCAGCCACGTCGTTGATACCGACGTCTTGCTTCCGGACAGGATGAACACCTTCTTCACCCGCTTTGAGGATAATACAGTGCCACCGACGTGGCCCGCTACCAAGGACTGTGGGCTCTCCTTCTCGGTGGCCGACGTGAGTAAGACATTTTAGATAGATAGATAGATAGATAGATAGATAGATAGATAGATAGATAGATAGATAGATAGATAGATAGATAGATAGATAGATAGATAGATAGATAGATAGATAGATAGATAGATAGATAGATAGATAGATAGATAGATAGATAGATAGATAGATAGATAGATAGATAGATAGATAGATAGATAGATAGATAGATAGATAGATAGACAGATAGACAGATAGACAGATAGATATCCAAAGTACCCTCCAAGCTCATCATTAAGCTTGAAGCCCTGGGTCTGAACCCCGCCCTCTGCAACTGGATCCTGGACTTACTGACGGGCCGCCCCCAAAGTAGCAAAATTGGTCAGGAGCAATCCACTGCAGCGACATTCCAGTCTTTCAAATGTCCTAAAGCAAAAAAGGCATCTAGAGCAACCCTCAAAACACACTGCAAACACCAAACCAATAGATTCAAACCTATATGAGCTAGAGGCCCATTTTTACCAAACTGAGCTAGGTAAGAGGCCGGCCTGGCCTGGTATGATGGTAGGGGAAACGCTCGTTAGGCCTTATCACACAAGTGTTGAGTGAGTTCAGGGGGTCTTGCTGAGTACTCACTCTGAGAGGTGAGGGAGAGGCTGGAGAGGGACATGGGGGGAGGAGGGGAGGTGGGGTGTGACGGGGAGCTGGGGCGGACGACCGGCAAACATTTCTCACTAGGTCTGAGAAACGGGATATTGGTCGCAGGAGAGAGCGAGGGATGGAGAGATGGAGAGAGAGTGACAGAAAGATGGAGAAGAAGAGAGAAAACATTTAAAGAGAGGGAGAAGGTGTAGAACAGATCAGAAAATAAAATGAAGTATAAAGAACAAACACAAAGTGACATGTTCCATGAAACAGATTTAGAATGAAGATTACACATACTGTATTTAGCACATATTTAGCACAAGCATTTCGCTACACCAGCAACAACATCTGCTAAATATGTATATGTGACCATTAACATTTGATTTGATTATGAAACATGTCAATGAAAACCTCTCAACACACATGTACAATACAACAAAACTGAACAGATCATTTTCCAGAGAGAGAATAGGGTGCCATTTTGGAACGCAGCGCTGCTTGTCTAAATACCTCCATTGCGTCCCAAATAGAATCCTGTCCCTATCACCAACATATTGTACTACATTTGGCTAGACCCCTATGGGCCCTGGTCAAAAGTACAGGGTACCATTTGTTACGCAGCCCTGTAGTGCACTTACGCTGCATGGGGGTGTGTGCCATGGGTGGGGAGGCGGCGGAGGGGGCAGCTGGAGGGGGTGGAGGTGTGCTCCCCTCCCCGTCAGACATGGGCACTGACGCCCTGCGTACAACGCCAAACAGGTTTGGCAGCTTAGAGACTGGGGGAGGGAGGGAGAGGCAGGGAGGGAGGGAGGCAGGGAGAGGCAGGGAGGGAGGGAGGGAGAGGCAGGGAGGGAGGGAGGCAGGGAGAGGCAGGGAGGGAGGGAGGGAGAGGCAGGGAGGAAGGGAGGCAGGGAGAGGCAGGGAGGGAGGCAGGGAGAGGCAGGGAGGGGGAGAGGCAGGGAGAGGGGGAGAGTCACAGAGAGGCAGGGAGAGGCAGGGAGGGAGGGAGAGGCAGGGAGGAAGGGAGGCAGGGAGAGGCAGGGAGGGAGGCAGGGAGAGGCAGGGAGGGGGAGAGGCAGGGAGAGGGGGAGAGTCACAGAGAGGCAGGGAGAGGCAGGGAGGGAGGGAGAGGCAGGGAGGAAGGGAGGCAGGGAGAGGCAGGGAGGGAGGCAGGGAGAGGCAGGGAGGGGGAGAGGCAGGGAGAGGGGGAGAGTCACAGAGAGGCAGGGAGAGGCAGGGAGGGAGGGAGAGGCAGGGAGGAAGGGAGGCAGGGAGAGGCAGGGAGGGAGGCAGGGAGAGGCAGGGAGGGGGAGAGGCAGGGAGAGGGGGAGAGTCACAGAGAGGCAGGGAGAGGCAGGGAGGGAGGGAGAGGCAGGGAGGAAGGGAGGCAGGGAGAGGCAGGGAGGGAGGCAGGGAGAGGCAGGGAGGGGGAGAGGCAGGGAGAGGGGGAGAGTCACAGAGAGGCAGGGAGGGAGGAATGGAGGCAATGAATATGAATAAAATGAAAGAGAACAGAAGATATTCACAAACAAACTGCATGCCAAAAGGAGAAAAATCTGAAACAGAATCCCTGCATGCTCCATTGCGACTGTGATGCGGTTCTGTATGTGTCCACAAGAGGAAGACATGCTTCATTGGGACTATGATGCTGTGTTGTCTATGTCCACCAGAGGGAGACAGCGAGCCGCTACACACATACATAGCGTAGACGGCTCAAAATGGAACTACAGGAGTGGGGGGCGAAGGGATTGGAGATAGAGGGAGAGACGAGTGAGGGATGAGATGAAACAGAGCAGTGTGTACAAAAATGTGTTATTTGAACCGGACGTGAGAATGATCTGTGGCCTGGACCTACAAAGTCAAGTCGAGAAAACATCAAAACGCTCATCTCGAAATTTGACAGTGCAGCAGTGAATACTACCAAACATGACATTACCTTACCAAGACAAACAGTGCTAGGGACATTACAGAGTAGTACCGTGTCACCCGGTTCCTGTGCGCAGTGGAGAAAAGGTTACTGTAGGACAGGTTCAGGACAGATCCCCACCGGAGCCTGGCCCTGACACCAGTCACATAGTGGTGGGACCCACCTGTAGATTTTAAGCAATTGTCAAACAGATGCTCAGAGAAGAATCAGCCATTTTTGCCAAAGATGACATTGGAAAAATCATATTGAAAATCTCAGAAAGGAGAAAACATTGACTGATAACATACCAGTGGCAAAGAGATTCAATGGTGTGCCACGCCCCTTCTATGCTCAGGTGAAAAGCCACCTTCAGGGGCTCCTGAACAAAAACTTCATCAGGAAGTCAACTTCATAATACGCATCACCTCTGGTCTGTGTACAGAAGAAGGATGGGTGTTTAAGACTTTGTGTTGATTACAGGGGATTTAATAAGAAGACTGTTCTGGACAGGCATCCCATACCCCGTATACAGGAAATGCTTGATGGTTTGGGAGGAAACTCAAGGCATACAACCAAGGCTTTGTGGGAGAGGAGTCCAGAAAATATACTGCCTTCAGCACACCTTGGGCCTTACATGACTGGAACATAATTCCCTTTGGCTTATCAAACAGTCCCTCTGCCTTCCAACAAAGCATGGAGGAAAGTCTAGAAGGTATAGAAGAATCTGTATACCATATTTGGATGATGTGCTTATTTTTAGTCAGTCATTTGAACAACATGTGGAATGTGGTATTAAACTATTCAAGAATGAGGTCCGTTATTTAGGAAATAATATTTTGGGTTACAGAATGGATGTTGTAGCAGTGCAAGACAGGTCACCGAAAAAACGTGAGAGACCTGAGGAAACTACTGGGGTTTCTAGGGTACTACAGGGGTTATGTACAGAACTTCTCACAATATGCAAAATGTCTCTATGACTTACTAGCAGTGAAGTTGGAGACCCCAGCATCCGGGAAGCAAAGGACCAAGATAGCTATGCAGTCGGGACAGGCTCCGCCCCACCAGGAAGTTATATGGGAGGATGCCCACCAGAGAGCATTAGAACACTTGGTGAGTGTGACTAATCCACCTGTGCTTGCTTACACAGATTTCCAGGAACCCTTTTTACATCCACACTGAAATGACCCATCTACATGGAACCAAAAAGGGTTCTACCTGGAACCAAAAAGGGTTCTCCAAAGGGTTCTCCTATGGGGACAGCCAAATAACCATTTTAGGTTCTAGTAGACCAGTTTGTTCTAAGAGTGTAGAAACAGAAAGACTTATAAACTGAAATGGCCCATCTAGGAACAAAACGACTTATAAACTGAAATGGCTCATCTAGGAACAGAAAGACTTATAAACTGAAATGGCCCTTATAGGAACACAAAGACGTATAAACTGAAATGGCCCTTATAGGAATATAAAGACTTAGGGAAGTAACCCAGAAAAAGCAGCAAAATGCTGAGAGCGCTGAGTCTGAGAGCTCAGATGAGGATTCTTATCCAGTTTTCATCAATAGGCCACATAGGGATGAAGAGAGCAGACAGAGTAGCACAGATAGCATCAGAAAAGAGGGGTCAGACTGATAGAAACTTCGCTGTGAAGGAGTGCCAGCCAGTCCTCAGTGAGACCTCAGAGAGGACAGGGGTAAATATGGAAACAGCTGAGGGCTCAGAGACTCAATGATGAAGACACTGATTCATTGGGTTCACTCATGACCTTGACTCGCCTTTCAGCCCAGCAGAGGAGACCCAGAGATCCTAACCTATAACACTTTAGGGCTGCCAAGCTCTTATCAGGAAATTAACTAGAGATGCTCAGATGTGTATATATATATATTTTTTTTTTTTTTTTTACCTTTACTAATCACAGAGTGATAATGTTTAGTGGGGGTTTCGACTTTGTCCATGTAGGTCCATGTAGGTAGACTGGGCATGTCTATATAGTTATACTGTAGTCCAGTTTTATCAGGGGTTCTCATGACCAGTACTTACGTCCTCTGTGTTTGTTTTGAAGCCAGTGAAATGTTTGTAACAACATTACATTTTTGCAGGGGGGGTGTTGTAAGGGGCTTAATACAGTTCACTCAAGCCGCATCATTCAGAAGGACAACATGGGTTCACTCAAGCCACATCATTCAGAAGGACAACATGGGTTCACTCAAGCCACATCATTCAGAAGGACAACATGGGTTCACTCAAGCCACATCATTCAGAAGGACAACATGGGTTCACTCAAGCCACATCATTCAGAAGGACAACATGGGTTCACTCAAGCCACATCATTCAGAAGGACAACATGGGTTCACTCAAGCCACATCATTCAGTGTTCTATAACTAAGTTGTGATGGTGAATACACACAAGGGGTGTGTTAGCCATAAGTCACTCAGTGAGTCAACCGGGGTTGAATGTAAGAGCATGTATGTGTGTGTGTGAGCGTCTATACATAGGTGTGTGTGTGTGTGTATGTCTTGACTTGCAGTAGACAGCGGGCGAGGGGACCTGTGGCTGAGGGGCAGGAGTGTCAGGCTGAGACTCGGTCTTAAGTGAACTGTCTATACTCTATACTTCCCTGATCTCACACACACACACGCATGCACGCACTCAAACACACACACACACACACACACACGCAGGCACGCACACACACACACACACACACAACAGACAGATCAATCAAAAAGAAGAAGGTAAATGAATGAATGAATGATCATGTTTATTTGTATTTAATCAACTTAGTCAGCGTTCCAAATGTCACCCTATTCCCTAAGTACTGGTACTTTTGACAAGGGCCCATAGGGGATAGGGTGACATTTAGGATGCAGCCTTTATATTCTGTATCAGTAGACTAGATGTTTTAAATGTATTAAACATCTCCCCTAATGTCTTTGTTGTGGTTGAATGTCAATACAGCAGCTGATTGGTTCTGTGGTTTATTGAGGAAGTTAATTATCCAGGCTGACACTCATCAGGATAATTGTGTAACCGGGTTAAGATCGTACCATATACCTCACTCAACAGTTTGAAATGTCTCCACCTGTGTCATCGAATTGGTACCTTTTTGGTGGTAAAGCTTGCTTGTCAATGAGGGCTGTCACGTGTGTTTGCGAAGCAGAGGCTCAACAGTTCGAAGGGGGCAGGGAGAGTGAAGGAAGCTATACTGCTAAACTAGGACAGTGAAGGAAGCTATACTGCTAAACTAGGAGAGTGAAGGAAGCTATACTGCTAAGCTAGGACAGTGAAGGAAGCTATACTGCTAAACTAGGAGAGTGAAGGAAGCTATACTGCTAAACTAGGACAGTGAAGGAAGCTATACTGCTAAACTAGGACAGTGAAGGAAGCTATACTGCTAAACTAGGACAGTGAAGGAAGCTATACTGCTAAGCTAGCACACACACCCTAACAATTTCAAACAAAGCTAAACAAACACCAGAAACCAGATAAACCGTTAAAGAAAACAAGCAGAAATCCAACTAAACTCACATGCGGTTCCGTACCCCCTCACCTCAACCCAGTAGATTAATTACATGTCAGGTTGATGAGCATTACGCTACAAAACACTACAGCACATTAACAGTACAGTAACAGTACGTCTATTAGCACTGTAGTGCTACGTATGTATCAGAGCTTTTATTACATTTTTATTTAACCTTTATTTAACTAGGCAAGTCAGTTAAGAACAAATTCTTATTTACAATTACGGCCTACCAAAAGGCAAAAGACCTCCTGCGAGGACGGGGGCTGGGATTCAAAATTAAAATAAATAAAATATAAATATACGACGACAAGAGAGACAAAACAACACTACCAAAAGAGATACCTAAAGCAACAACACAGCAAGGCAGCAACACATGACAACACAGCATGGTAGCAACGTAAAATGACAACAACATGGTAGCAGTGTCCAAACTGTCCAGTTTGACAGCTCGTTCCAGTCGCTAGCTGCAGCGAACTGAAAAGACAAGCGACCCAGGGATGTGTGTGCTTTGGGGACCTTTAACAGAATGTGACTGGCAGAACGGGTGTTGTATGTGGAGGATGAGGGCTGCAGTAGATATCTCAGATAGGGGGGAGTGAGGCCTAAGAGGGTTTTATAAATAAGCATCAACCAATGGGCCTTGCGACGGGTATACAGAGATGACCAGTTTACAGAGGAGTATAGAGTGCAGTGATATGTCCTATAAGGAGCATTGGTGGCAAATCTGATGGCCGAATGGTAAAGAACATCTAGCCGCTCGAGAACATCCTTACCTGCCAATCTATAAATTATGTCTCTGTAATCTAGCATGGCAGCTGGGATGAAAGAGGAGTGATTACGATAGAGGAAACCAAGTCTAGATTTAACTTTAGCCTGCAGCTTTGATATGTGCTGAGGGAAGAACAGTGTGCTGTCTAGCCATACTTCCAAGTATTTGTATGAGGTGACTACCTCAAGCTCTAAACCCTCAGAGGTACTAATCGCACCTGAGGGGAGAGGGGCATTCTTCTTACCAAACCACATGACCTTTGTTTTGGAGGTGGTCAGGTGTTCAAAACAAGGTTAAGGGTAGAGGAAACTTGTTGGACACTAAGAAAGCTTTGATTTAGAGCATTTAACACAAAATCCGGGGAGTGGCCAGCTGAGTATAAGACTGTATCATCTGCATATAAATGGAGGAGAGAGCTTCCTGCAACCTGAGCTATGTTGTTGGTGTAAATTAAGAAGAGTGTGGGGCCTAGGATTGAGCCTTGGGGTACTCCCTTGGTGACAGGCAGTGGCTGAGACAGCAGATTTTCTGACTTTATACACTGCACTCTTTGAGAGAGGTAGTTAGCAAACCAGACCAAAGATCCCTCAGAGACACCAATACTCCTTAGCTTGCCCACAAGAATGTAATGGTCTACCGTATCAAAAGCTTTGGCCAAGTTAATAAAAATAGCAGCACAACATTGCTTAGAGTCAAGGGCAGTGGTGACATCATTGAGGACCTTTAAAGTTGCAGTGGCACATCCCTAACCTGAGCGGAAACCAGATTGCATACCAGAGAGAATACTACAGACATCAAGAAAGCCGGTCAGTTGATTATTGACAAGTTTTTCCTAACACTTTTGATTAACAGGGCAAAAGAGAAATTGGCCTATAACAGTTAGGATCAGCTTGATCTCCCACTTTAAATAAAGGATGAACCGTGGCTGCCTTCCAAGCAATGGGAACCTCTCCAGAATGGAGAGACAGGTTAAAAAGTTCTGAGATAGGCTTGGTGATGATTGGGGCAGCAACCTTAAAGAAAAAAGGGTCTAAACCATCTGACCCAGATTTTTTGGGGGTCAAGTTTCAGGAGCTCCTTTAGTACCTCGGACTCAGTAACTGCCTCCAGGGAAAACCTTTGTAGCGGGGCAGGGGTAAAAGAGGGAGAAGCATCGGGGATAGTTGCATTGGAAGGGGAGGAAGATGGCTGAGTATGCCAGGTGACCCTACGGCTGCTATAGTATTGTGTCTAACTCCACATGGCTCTGTTTCCTACCACAGGCTAAATATACACACAAGGTGCCCTTTGTCTGCTCCTGAGGGGGGCTCCCAGAGAGCTGGGTACCTAGCAGTACAGTACAGAGAGGGAAGCTACAGAATAGCTCACTTCTCTTGAGGGGGCTCCCAGAGAGCTGGGTACCTAGCAGTACAGTACAGAGAGGGAAGCTACAGAATAGCTCACTTCTCCTGAGGGGGGCTAAGGAGTTGGGGGTTGGAGCATAAAAGGAAGGTACATTCTCTATAGAGAGAAATGCTGGAATACTTCAAACTGGAACACTACTTTAGTGACCCGCTTTAGGGAGTCTCTTTGTTCTCAGCTCATGGACGTGCACATATACACACACACACCCACGTCTCTCTCCAGTCTCCAGTCCTTACCTTTTACATCCTCATCCTCCACAGTGGTGCTGCTGTCAGTTGATTCCTACAGAGGGGAGGGAGAAGCACCATCAGAGAGGAACACACACACACGTGAATACACGCACACACACACACACACACACACACACACACAGAGACACAAACACAAACACACACTTGTGCTATTGAAACACACTTTTTAAGATCACGAGACCATGCAAAACCCAATAGTCTTTTCACGGCTTATATTAAATCATTAAATCAATCAATTAAATATCACACAAAGAATGCACACACCACCTTGCAGGGTGTTTACGTTTAAACAACATATCATACCATGTCTAACAGGGACCAACAATGATACCCATGTCTCTGATCATGTCTAACAAGGACCCGAGTTTAAGACTGTGCTTTGGCAGAGTGGGTGGGGTGATATCCTGCCTGGTTGGCCCTGTCCGGGGGTATTGTCGGGGGTGTTGTCGGGGGTATTGTCGGAAGGGGCCACAGTGTTTCCTGACACCCCCTGTCTCAGCCTCCAGTATCTATGCTGCAAATGTCTAACAGGGACCAACAATGGTACAATGAACAGGCCTTGACTTCAACACAATAAACAGGCCTTGACAACACATTACATCTCAGAGTAGACCTTGACTTCAACACAACAAATTATATCTCATAGTAGACCTTGACTTCAACACAACACATTACATCTCAGAGTAGACCTTGACTTCAACACAACACATTACATCTCAGTGTAGACCTTGACTTCCACACAACACATCTCAGAGTAGACCTTGACTTCAACACAACACATCTCAGAGTAGACCTTGACTTCAACACAACACATCTCAGAGTAGACCTTGACTTCAACACAACACATCTCAGTGTAGACCTTGACTTCCACACAACACATCTCAGAGTAGACCTTGACTTCAACACAACACATCTCAGAGTAGACCTTGACTTCAACACAACACATCTCAGAGTAGACCTTGACTTCAACACAACACATCTCAGAGTAGACCTTGACTTCAACACAACACATCTCAGAGTAGAACTTGACTTCAACACAACACATTACGTCTCAGAGTAGACCTTGACTTCAACACAACACATCTCAGAGTAGACCTTGACTTCCACACAACACATCTCAGAGTAGACCTTGACTTCAACACAACATCTCACAAACGCATTTAGCTGAAAGCTTATTTGTTTGAAGTCAGTTAATGCATGGGCATCCCTAAGACAGCAGCATGGCTTCAGGATCCAACCTCTGACCTTCTACATGGAACTCAATAGTGTTCTAAATGGAACAAAAGGGTCCTACCTGTAACCAAAAAGGCTTCTTCAAAGGGTTATCCTATGGGGACAGCCAAATAACCTTTTTAGGTTCTAGATAGATAGCACCTTTTTTTCTAAGAGTGTAGGGACTAGTTTTGAGCACATTCAATGAACTCAATATGCTACTATTTTACATCTAAAGTTCAACCAATCAAACTATTTGTTTCCAATTGACATTAGTGTCTTAAATTGTCTTCATGCAAACACACACACACACCTACATATTCATATACACACACACCTACATATTCATACACACACACACACCTACATATTCATACACACACACACACTATTAGGGAGGGACTGTGTTTAGTGGGGTGCTGGATAAAACATAAATACACCCACACACAAACAGGACACGCCTCTGTGATGACACGCCCACAAATATGCAGAATGGGGGGAAAACAGATCAAACAGAAAAGATTAATGGGAGGAGAGGAGAGGAGAGGAGAGGAGAGGAGAGGAGAGGAGAGGAGAGGAGAGGAGAGGAGAGGAGAGGAGGTGTACCTTAGTCCCATCCATTGGATTATGGATAACAGTGGTCTGAGGCTCCTACAAAAAGAGAGGGATGGAGGAAGAGATAGATGGAAAGAGAGTGAAGGAGAGAGAGAGAGATGAAGAGAAAGACAAAGAAAGAGTGAGGAGGGAAAACAGGTAGAGAGAATGAAAAAAAGGTCAGATGAGGTTAAAGTTGTGTATGTATGTATGTATGTATGTATGTATGTATGTATGTATGTATGTATGTATGTATGTATGTATGTATGTATGTATGGAAAGAGAGTGAAGGAGAGAGAGAGAGATGAAGAGAAAGACAAAGAAAGAGTGAGAAGGGAAAACAGGTAGAGAGAATGAAAAAAAGAGGTTAAAGGTGTGTATGTATGTATGTATGTATGTATGTATGTATGTATGTATGTATGTATGTATGTCAGATGAGGTTAAAGGTGTGTATGTATGTATGTATGTATGTATGTATGTATGTATGTATGTATGTATGTATGTATGTATGTATGTATGTATGTATGTATGTATGTATGTATGTATGTATGTATGTATGTATGTATGTATGTATGTATGTATGTCAGATGAGGTTAAATGTATGAATGTATGTATGCATGTATGTATGTATGTATGTATGTATGTATGTATGTATGTATGTATGTATGTATGTATGTATGCATGCATGTATGTATGTCAGATGAGGTTAAAGGTGTGTATGTATGTAGATCAGATGGGGTTAAAGATGTGTATGTATGTAGGTCAGATGAGGTTAAAGCTGTGTATGTAGGTCAGATTAGGTTAAAGGTATGTTTGTAGGTCAGATGAGGTTAAAGGTATGTTTGTAGGTCAGATTAGGTTAAAGGTGTGTATGTATGTAGGTCAGATCAGGTTAAAGGTGTGTATGTAGGTCAAATGGGTTTAAAGGTATGTTTGTAGGTCAGATCAGGTTAAATGTGTGTATGTATGTATGTATGTAGGTCAGATGAGCTTAAAAGTGTGTATGTAGGTCAGATGAGGTTAAAGGTGTGTATGTTGGTCAGATTAGGTTAAAGGTGTGTATGTATGTGTGTCAGATGAGGTTAAAGGTGTGTATGTATGTGTGTCAGATGAGGTTAAAGGTGTGTATGTAGGTCAGATGAGGTTAAAGGTGTGTATGTATGTGTGTCAGATGAGGTTAAAGGTGTGTATGTAGGTCAGATGAGGTTAAAGTTGTGTATGTATGTGTGTCAGATGAGGTTAAAGGTGTGTATGTATGTGTGTCAGATGAGGTTAAAGGTGTGTATGTAGGTCAGATGAGGTTAAAGGTGTGTATGTATGTGTGTCAGATGAGGTTAAAGGTGTGTATGTAGGTCAGATGAGGTTAAAGGTGTGTATGTATGTGTGTCAGATGAGGTTAAAGGTGTGTATGTGTGTCAGATGAGGTTAAAGGTGTGTATGTATGTGTGTCAGATGAGGTTAAAGGTGTGTATGTGTGTCAGATGAGGTTAAAGGTGTGTATGTATGTGTGTCAGATGAGGTTAAAGGTGTGTATGTATGTGTGTCAGATGAGGTTAAAGGTGTGTATGTAGGTCAGATGAGGTTAAAGGTGTGTATGTAGGTCAGATGAGGTTAAAGGTGTGTATGTATGTGTGTCAGATGAGGTTAAAGGTGTGTATGTATGTGTGTCAGATGAGGTTAAAGGTGTGTATGTATGTGTGTCAGATGAGGTTAAAGGTGTGTATGTGTGTCAGATGAGGTTAAAGGTGTGTATGTGTGTGTGTCAGATGAGGTTAAAGGTGTGTATGTAGGTCAGATGAGTTCATAGCAAAAGGCGAGAAAACTGGTTAAAACTGGAAGAGATTCTTCTGGAGTGATTGAGTTGAGGGGTGGATGAGCTGAGGACTGTAATTTTGAATCAATTCAGAAAATACACGCACGCACGCTCACGCTGAGCCGGAGAAGAGAAATTGCTGGAACGGTCAGAGAGAAGTCTGTGCAACAGTCACACACATCATGTCTGTTAATAATCCTGCAGAGCTCTACGCACACCCACACCCACACACACTCACACCCACACACCCACACACACTCACACTCACACACCCACACACACTCATACTCACACACTCACACACACTCATACTCACACACTCACACACTCACACACACTCATACTCACACACCCACACACACTCATACTCACACACCCACACACACTCATACTCACACACTCACACACACTCATACTCACACACCCACACACACTCATACTCACACACCCACACACACTCATACTCACACACCCACACACACTCACACTCACACACCCACACACACTCATACTCACACACCCACACACACTCATACTCACACACTCACACACACTCATACTCACACACCCACACACACTCATACTCACACACTCACACACACTCATACACACACACTCACACACACTCATACTCACACACTCATACTCACACACTCACACACACTTATACTCACACACCCACACACACTCATACTCACACACCCACACACACTCATACTCACACACTCACACACACTCATACTCACACACCCACACACACTCATACTCACACACTCACACACACTCATACTCACACACTCACACACACTCATACACACACACTTATACTCACACACTCACACACACTCACACTCACACACTCACACACACTCACACTCACACACCCACACACACTCACACTCACACACACACTCATACTCACACACCCACACACACACTCATACTCACACACTCACACACACTCATACTCACACACTCATACTCACACACTCACACACACTTATACTCACACACTCACACACACTCACACTCACACACCCACACACACTCACACTCACACACCCACACACACTCATACTCACACACTCACACACACTCATACTCACACACCCACACACACTCATACTCACACACTCACACACACTCATACTCACACACTCACACACACTCATACTCACACACACTCATACTCACACACACTCATACTCACACACTCACACACACTCATACTAACACACCCACACTCACTCAGCTGTCATTTTATGTTCCTTCCCAACGATTCTATCGCCACCGTTCACAGCCGGCCACCCGCTACCTTAAGCCTCTCGTTGGTATGGTGTGTTTTGTAGTCAACTAAGGCCCTATACTTCAACCCAGCCTGTGTTGTTCTGTACTGTAGTAGTCAGCATCTGCTGCTAAGTGTCTTTAATGTTTACAGAAGAGTTTGCCGTACTGTCACGGTGAGTACAGTAGAAGCTACTCTAAAATATCATAACAAGACCCAATGAGCTCTCTCTCTCTCTCTCTCTCTCTCTCTCTCTCTCTCTCTCTCTCGCCCTCTCTCTCTCTCTCTCTCTCTCCTATTAGAAGCTTAATTTGACACGCATCATACACACACACACACACTTTTCCCCACACCCTTCTGAGCACTCTCCCCAGAAAGTCACACCTTCCAATGACCAATCACCAGCCAGATGTCTCCTGCATGATGATGACATTGTCGTCATGACAACCATTGCCCAGGGCAACAGCTTGGGAGATGGAGAGAGAGAGAACAAACTACCTGGGGTTTGACTTCAGATTGAGGACATAAGGGGAGGGAGGGTTAGGGAGGGAGGGAGGGTTAGGGATGGAGGGAAGGTTAGGGAGGAAGGGAAGGTTAGGGAGGGAGGGAAGGCTAGGGAGGGAAGGCTAGGGAGGGAGGGTTAGGGAGGGTTTGGGAGGGAGGAAGGTAGGGAGGGTTAGGGAGGGTTAGGGAGGGAGGGAGGGAAGGCTAGGGAGGGAGGGAAGGCTAAGGAGGGAAGGCAAGGGAGGGAGGGAAGGTTAGGGAGGGAGGGAAGGTTAGGGAGAGAGGGAGGTTTAGGGAGGGAGAGAAGGCTAGGGAGGGAGGGAAGGTTAGGGAGGGTGGGAGGGAGGGAAGGCGAGGGAGGGAGGGAGGGAGGGAGGGAGGGAGGGAGGGAGGGAGGGAGACTGACAGGTTAGTGTGAAGTTCAAAATAGCATACCTCACACTTTACAAAGAAAGCTTACCCTCAAGCCTGATAGCATAACAGAACTAGACCTGTTCAAGAGGGCTTTGAGTAACTACTACTAAAACTATTAACTAACCTAACTATTACGTAACCTAACTACTAACTAACTATTATCTAACCCAACTATTAACTAACTATTATCTAACCCAACTATTAACTAACTATTATCTAACCCAACTATTAACTAACTATTACCTAACCCAACTATTACCTAACCCAACTACTACTTTACTATTACCTAACTATTACACAACTATTAGGGTTAGGGTTGCCTAACCCACCCCACTTATAGCTCTGACTCTACTGATAGCTACGTTATTGAGGTATTGGTTGTTCAACCTATCTTTCTTAAAATGAACGCACCAGCTAATGTTTAGGTATTAGTTGGGTTAGGTTATAGTTGGGTTAGCTAATAGTTGGGTTAGGTTATAGTTGGGTTAGGTAATAGTTAGGTAATAGTTGGTTTAGGTAATAGTTAGGTAATAGTTGGTTTAGGTAATAGGTAGGTAATAGTTGGTTTAGGTAATAGTTAGGTAATAGATAGGTAATAGTTAGGTAATAGTTAGGTAATAGTTAGGTAATAGTTGGTTTAGGTAATAGTTAGGTAACAGTTAGGTAATAGTTGGTTTAGGTAATAGTTAGGTAACAGTTAGGTAATAGTTGGTTTAGGTAATAGTTAGGTAACAGTTAGGTAATAGTTGGGTAATAGGTAGGTAATAGTAGGTTTAGATAATAGTTAGGTAATAGTTGGGTAATAGATAGGTAATAGTAGGTTTAGATAATAGTTAGGTAATAGTTGGGTAATAGATAGGTAATAGTAGGTTTAGATAATAGTTAGGTAATAGTTGGGTAATAGATAAGTAATAGTAGGTTTAGATAATAGTTAGGTAATAGTTGGGTAATAGATACGTAATAGTAGGTTTAGATAATAGTTAGGTAATAGTTGGGTAATAGATAGGTAATAGTAGGTTTAGATAATAGTTAGGTAATAGTTGGGTAATAGATACGTAATAGTAGGTTTAGATAATAGTTAGGTAATAGTTGGGTAATAGATACGTAATAGTAGGTTTAGATAATAGTTAGGTAATAGTTGGGTAATAGATAGGTAATAGTAGGTTTAGATAATAGTTAGGTAATAGTTGGGTAATAGATAGGTAATAGTAGGTTTAGATAATAGTTAGGTAATCGTTGGGTAATAGATAGGTAATAGCTGATTTAGATAATAGTTAGGTAATCGTTGGGTAATAGATAGGTAATAGCTGATTTAGGTAATAGATTGGTAATAAAACCAGGCGGGCTGCAGCGTTCTGTATAAGTTGCAGGGGTTTGATGGCACAAGCGGGGAGCCCAGCCAACAGCAAGTTGCAGTAGTCCAGACAGGAGAGGACAAGTGCCTGGATTAGGACCTGCGCCGCTTCCTGTGTGAAGTAGGGTTGTACTCTACGGATGTTGTAGAGCATGAACTTGCAGGAGTTGGTCACTGCTTTGCTGTTTGCAGAAAATAACATGTGTATGACTGGTGGTATGTATGACTGGTGGTGTGCATGACTGGTGGTGTGTATGACTGGTGGTGTGTATGACTGGTGGCGTGTATGACTGGTGGTGTGTATGACTGGTGTTGTGTATGACTGGTGGTGTGCATGACTGGTGGTGTGTATGACTGGTGTTGTGTATGACTGGTGGTGTGTATGACTGGTGTTGTGTATGACTGGTGGTGTGTATGACTGGTGGTGCTGTCAGTTTTCCCCTGTTTCTCCAGCTCTCTTCTGTAACTGGCCTGATCCCTGTTTCTCCAGCTCAGACAGTGCATCATCCATCTTATATGTTTAGTTGAAGTCGGAAGTTTACATACACCTTAGCCAAACACATTTAAACTCAGTATTTCACAATTCCTGACATTTAATCCTAGTAAAAATTCCCTGTCTTAGGTCAGTTAGGATCACCACTTTATTTTAAGAATAATAGTAGAGAGAATGATTTATTTCAGATTTTATTTCATTCCCGGTGGGTCAGAAGTCTACATACACTCAATTAGTATTTGGTAGCATTGCCTTACAATTGTTTAACTTAGGTCAAACGTTTCGAGTAGCCTTCCAAAAACTTACCACAATAAGTTGGGTGAATTTTGGCCCATTCCTCCTGACAGAACTGGTGTAACTGAGTCAGGTTTGTAGGCCTCCTTGCTCGCACAAGCTTTTTCAGTTCCGCCCACAAACTTTCTATAGGATTGAGGTCAGGGCTTTGTGATGGCCACTCCAATACCTTGACTTTGTGGTCCTTAAGCCATTTTGCCACAACTTTGGAAGTATGCTTGGGGTCATTGTCCATTTGGAAGACCCATTTGTGACCAAGCTTTAACTTTCTGACTGATGTCTTGAGATGTTGCTTCAATATAGCCAAATCATTTTCCTTCCTCATGATGCCATCTATTTTGGGAAGTGCACCAGTCCTTCCTGCAGCAAAGCACCCCCACAAAATGATGTTGCCACCTCCGTGCTTCACAGTTGGGATGGTGTTCTTCGGCTTGCAAGCCTCCCCCTTTTTCCTCCAAACATAACGATGGTCATTATGGCCAAACAGTTCTATTTTTGTTTCATCAGACCAGAGGACATTTCTCCAAAAAGTACGATCTTCCTTGCTGAGCGGCCTGAGACAACAGACAGACAACAGACAGACAACCACCCACACACTCTGATGTCTGCTTCTGTTCTGTCGTCTCTGGATGAGAAATACCACAACATACCAATAATAAAACACGCTGCAACAAATGAGGAAACAGCACACAATGTGACAGTCGGTGACAGTGAAGGAAACAGCACACAATGTGACAGTCGGTGACAGTGAAGGAAACAGCACACACGGTGACAGTCGGTGACAGTGAAGGAAACAGCACACACGGTGACAGTCGTTGACAGTGAAGGAAATAGCACACACGGTGACAGTCGGTGACAGTGAAGGAAACAGCACACACGGTGACAGTCGGTGACAGTCGGTGACAGTGAAGGAAACAGCACACACGGTGACAGTCGGTGACAGTCGGTGACAGTGAAGGAAACAGCACACACGGTGACAGTAGGTGAAAATGAAGCACTCTTTGACACATTTCAGGCTCTTCTACCACAAAATGCATCTGACACACATCAGAGACAGCACAGAGCCACGTGTCAGAGACAGCACAGAGCCACGTGTCAGAGACAGCACAGAGCCACGTGTCAGAGACAGCACAGAGCCACGTGTCAGAGACAGCACAAAGCCACCAACACAGCTACAGATGCTTTAAAGTGACACCAGACAACTGAGACAGACGGACGGACAGACAGACAGACAGACAGACAGACAGACAGACAGACAGACAGACAGACAGACAGACAGACAGACAGACAGACAGACAGACAGACAGACAGACAGACAGACAGAGAAGGGAGGAGATTAAAGGTAACTACCAGAACAGGAGTAGGGACGTTTCCTTTGGGGCTGGTGACTGTGCTGTTTTTGGTGCTGTTAGTCTGCGGTGTCTGGGGCTGTGCAGGGAGAGTGGAGATAACACAGGGTTAACAACAGCAGATACAGTAGATGGATGATGGGCCGTGGTGGTGAAAGGGTTAACACAAATAGACCTGGGTTCAAATACTATTCTAAATCTTCCATTGAGCGTTTGCTCTACCTTGATCATTGTTTGATGATGAGATGATGATGAGATAAGTGATGGTTTTAGCTGCCATGGAGGGAGAGGTGAAATACAATAGAGGTTAATACACAGTATCACAGTGGGTCAAATGAAACAGTGCAGCAGCGAGGGTCAAGCAGTGTGTTACTGTAGCAGTCTTAACTATGGAGAAGAGGCCTTGAGAGAGAGATAGAGAGAGAAAGAGAGAGACACACAGAGAGAGAGAGAGAGAGAGAGAGACAGAGAAGAAGAGAGAGAAAGGAAAGAGCAAGAGAGGGTGCACACAAAGCTATCAGAGAGCGAAAATTGCTATAGCACCAGAGCTGACAGACAGACACAAATCCACATCTATAGAAAATCACACTCACACACAAATCGACCAAACCAGTTCACCCAAAGCCTCAATCACCCTAAGCCTCAATCAACTGAAGCCTCAATCAACTGAAGCCTCAATCAACCAAAGCCTCAATCACCCAAAACCTCAATCAACCAAAACCTCAATCAACCAAAGCCTCAATCACCCAAAGCCTCAATCAACCAAAGCCTCAATCACCAACCATCAGATCTTCATATGGTAGCTCGCTCATCCACAACACACACAAAGAAACACACACACACAGAGTTTGAAATGGCAATATCAGTCTGAATCATCTTTCCAGCTGCAGAGGTCATCAAAGCATAGAGATATCATAGAGACCACTAAGATGAGATGCCGTTTAGATGACTGTATTCATGACTATGGTTAGAGTTCCACTGGGACATCTCTGTGTAAAGTGCCGAGCAAAGGTCCTTAGAGCATAGAGATACACTGAGATGAGATGCCATAGAGATGACTGTACTCAGGTCCACTAAAATATCTGTGGTTTGAGAACCAGTCTTTTCTACAGAGGACAGTCACATTATCGACACCAACACTAAGAGCCGTCCGGGGAAAAGACATCTTCAGCAGGGAAACACTGTGGGTGTACATGGCTCATTAGATGACAGAAAAGGGTTGAAATATAAAAAGCTGTTTCAAATAAGCCTTGGGCAAACTGAAGACTGTAGGAAAAGTGGTTGAGAGATGTTAAAATGACATGCTCACCATGTACTGGACATTGGGGCTGGACTTGCGTTTCTGTCCCGGGTGATGGAGGGATGAGGGAGAAGGAGGGATGATGGAGGAGAGAGAGAGAGAGAGAGAGAGAGAGAGAGAGAGAGAGAGAGAGAGAGAGAGAGGATGGAGATAAATGGGCCGCAAATCACCAGAACTTGACCAGTCAGGAAGAGACCAGTCAGGAAGAGACCAGTCAGAAAGAGACCAGTCAGGCAGAGACCAGTCAGGAAGAGACCAGTCAGGAAGAGACCAGTCAGGCAGAGACCAGTCAGGCAGAGACCAGTCAGGAAGAGACCAGTCAGGCAGAGACCAGTCAGGAAGAGACCGGTCAGGCAGAGACCAGTCAGGCAGAGGCCTGTCAGGCAGAGACCAGTCAGGCAGAGACCAGTCAGGCAGAGACTAGTCAGGAAGAGACCAGTCAGGCAGAGACCAGTCAGGAAGAGACCAGTCAGGCAGATACCAGTCAGGCAGAGGCCTGTCAGGCAGAGACCAGTCAGGCAAATACGAGGGGGAGTGGTTAGGGAGGCGCACTGACAGGAGAAGAGAAAGATAAATACGAGGGGGAGCGGTTAGGGAGGCGCACTGACAGGAGAAGAGAAAGATAAATACGAGGGGGAGCGGTTAGGGAGGCGCACACCATCCTCTGAGTGTGAAGTGATCACTCGTTCTTTAATGATGAGTCTTTGTGGAGCAAAATAAATACAATTATTGTCAGGTCCTGGATAGGTGCAGTGACGGGTTGTTAAAATAATAATGTAGCTAAATGATCTATGCAACTGTTCTGTTAATAGACATTCAAAAGCGACATCCATCGTGATTAAAAAGCAGAACAATTAACTCAAACTGCAATTTATCTACGTTCTCTAAATCATTGTGCAGATGAAGATATTCCACATGTCTGAATGTTATACTGTACTCAATAGAGACTGGAGAGACTGTTATACTGTACTCAATAGAGACTGGAGAGTCTGTTATACTGTACTCAATAGAGACTGGAGAGACTGTTATACTGTACTCAATAGAGACTGGAGAGACTGTTATACTGTACTCAATAGAGACTGGACAGACTGTTATACTGTACTCAATAGAGACTGGAGAGACTGGACAGACTGTACTCAATAGAGACTGGAGAGACTGTTATACTGTACTCAATAGAGACTGGAGAGACTGTTATACTGTACTCAATAGAGACTGGAGAGACTGTTATACTGTACTCAATAGAGACTGGACAGACTGTTATACTGTACTCAATAGAGACTGGAGAGACTGTTATACTGTACTCAATAGAGACTGGAGAGACTGTTATACTGTACTCAATAGAGACTGGACAGACTGTTATACTGTACTCAATAGAGACTGGAGAGACTGTTATACTGTACTCAATAGAGACTGGAGAGACTGTTATACTGTACTCAATAGAGACTGGAGAGAATGTTATACTGTACTCAATAGAGACTGGACAGACTGTTATACTGTACTCAATAGAGACTGGAGAGACTGTTATACTGTACTCAATAGAGACTGGAGAGACTGTTATACTGTACTCAATA
>CM042402.1:5795518-5803018 GCA_023634145.1 Thymallus thymallus | reverse complement strand
AGTCAGTGTAAGACCGTCCCAGTCTGTCTCCTCTGTAGCAGTCAGTGTAAGACCGTCCCAGTCTGTCTCCTCTGTAGCAGTCAGTGTAAGACCGTCCCAGTCTGTCTCCTCTGTAGCAGTCAGTGTAAGACCGTCCCAGTCTGTCTCCTCTGTAGCAGTCAGTGTAAGACCGTCCCAGTCTCTCTCCTAGATATCATCAGCTCCACTGCTGAGTCCCATTCATAGTCTAATGTGATCACATCATCAGCACTACCAAGTTACAGAAAACACTATTTCTGGTATTATGGCCTTTTTTCTCTTCTATCTTTTTCTGTAGCCCTCTCTCTCTCTTTAACTATCTCTAATTCTCTCTGTATCTCTCTCTCTCTTTAACTATCTCTAATTCTGTCTGTATCTCTCTCTCTCTCTTTAACTATCTCTAATTCTCTTTGTAGCTCTCTCTCTCTATTTCACATTCTCTAATTCTGTCTGTAGCCCTCTCTCCTCTCTCTTTAACCCTCTCTACGTTTGCCTCTCTCTTTCTCTAGCTCTCTCTATATCTCTGTAGCTCTCTCTCTCTCTCTCTCTCTCTCTCTCTCTCTCTCTCTCTCTCTCTCTCTCTCTCTCTCTCTCTCTCTCTCTCTCTCTCTCTCTCTCTCTCTCTCTGTAGCTCTCTCTATATCTCTGTAGCTCTCTCTCTCTCTCTCTCTCTGTAGCTCTCTCTATATCTCTGTAGCTCTCTCTCTCTGTGTAGCTCTCTCTATATCTCTGTAGCTCTCTCTCTCTCTGTGTAGCTCTCTCTATATCTCTGTAGCGCTCTCTCTGTAGCTCTCTCTCTCTTTCTCTGTAGCTCTCTCTATATCTCTGTAGCTCTCTCTCTCTCTCTGTAGCTCCCTCTCTCTCTGTAGCTCTCTCTCTGTCTCTGTAGCTCTCTCTCTCTGTGTAGCTCTCTCTATATCTCTGTAGTGCTTGCTATATATATCTGTAGCTCTCTCTATATCTATGTAGCTCTCTCTATATCTCTGTAGCTCTCTCTCTCTCTCTGTAGCTTTTTCTCTCTCTGTGGCTCTCTATCTATAAGAGAGGGAAGGGGTGGCAGTAGGGAGAGAGGGAGGAGGGAAGAGAGGAAAGGGGTGGCAGTAGGGAGAGAGGGAGGAGGGAGAGAGGGAGGGAGGGTGCCCGCTGCTGTTCCACCAGCCCACCAGTGGTGCCCGCTGCTGCCGCGGCACTGACACTGATCGGAGCAGTGGAGGAACGAGCGCCCACTGTTAGTGTCCCACACACCCACAGTAACCAGGTGTTAGAATAGAGAGAAAGAGAAGGGAGAGAGAGAGAGAGAGAGAGAGAGAGAGAGAGAGAGACTGTCTGTCTGTCTGTCTGCCTGTATTTCTGTCTGTCTGTCTGTCTGTCGTTCTGTCTGCCTGCCTGCCTGCCTGCCTGTCTGTCTGTCTGTCTGTCTGTCTGTCTGTCTGTCTGTCTGTCTGTCTGTCTGTCTGTCTGCCTGCCTGCCTGCCTGCCTGCCTGCCTGCCTGCCTGCCTGTCTGTCTGTCTGTCTGCCTGCCTGCCTGCCTGCCTGCCTGTCTGTCTGTCTGTCTGTCTGTCTGTCTGTCTGTCTGTCTGTCTGTCTGTCTGTCTGTCTGTCTGTCTGTCTGCCTTTCTGTCTTTCTGTCTGTCTGTCTGTCTGTCTGTCTGCCTGCCTGTCTGTCTGTCTGTCTTGTGCCTGTCTGTACTCTGTGGAAGGTTTTAGCCCTAGTACCCAAACAAGTTCGTTTTTTATAATAAGAAGAAACATTTCAGTAAACTTGTATTTCCCTCCAGAGAGGCTGAATGAACTTTGGATTCTGTGTGTCTAGTCTAGTCTAGTCTAGGAGAGTAGATCTAGTCTAGAGAGGCAGGCAGGCCAGTATGAAGTATCAATATTTGATCAGAGTCTTAAGAGGGGAAGAGAAGATGGCTGGAGTCCCACAACACCACTACAAACCAACCGAGGCCTGACGGTACCAGCTCTATCCCAACACTAGACTTCTATGGCATTCTTATGAATTGTGGTGGACTCAAAGACAACTATATAAACAAACTACTGTCCATCTCTTTTTATACTCATTTAAGCATGACATCTAAAATGAAATTACAGGTAGTTGATTGTAGTTCACAATCTTGTAGCCCCCCGCCCATGCACCATTCACCAACAGCCAGTGGGCCGCTCCATCCTTACAATGACAGGGAGAACTTTCCAGTGTCATTCTCCGACACAGAAAAATAGAGAAAAGAGGAGAGCAGGGGAAGAAGGGAGGAAACAGAGCTATTAGAAAACAGGGAAAGGAAGGGGGGAATTGAAGAGGTATGGAATGGTGGGTTAATAGTGATAGGAGGTCATGAGAGAAAGAGATCAGACAGAAGAGAGAACAGCTAGAGAGGACAAGGACAGATTTAGTTGGGTCACACATGCTCCACTGTGCTGTTCTGTGCTGTGAAGGAACAGAGAGACGGAGAGCAGTAGAGGAGGAGGAGGAGGAGGAGGAGGAGGTGACGGGCACTGCAGCTGCCCAATCAGAGTGGAGAGGGGGAGGCCAGGTGGCCAATGAGGTGTGGCGATGGAACAGCGCTGGGCCAATGAGCGATGGAGGTGGCATGCTCGGAGCATCCATGTTAGGTGGAGGGAGGGAGGGAGGGAGGGAGGGAGGGAGGGAGGGAGGGAGGGAGGGAGGGAGGGAGGAGAGGTAGAGGCGAGAAAGAGGAAGGAAGGGAAGAGAGGGAAGGGGTGGCAGTAGGGAGAGAGGAAGGAGAGAGAGAGGGAGGAGGGAGGGAGGGAAGGTGTGCCAGTCTACCTTGTTCCATCAGCCCACCAGTGGTGCCCGCTGCTGCCGCGGCACTGACACTGATTGGAGCAGTGGAGGAACGAGCGCCCACTGTTAGTGTCCCACACACCCACAGTAACCAGGTGTTAGAATAGTACAGAGAGGTTGGGGGGATAGAGGGAAGGAGGAAGAGGGTAGAGAAGAGAGGAAGAGAAGGAAACAAATATGGCTCATTAGATTAATAACACAATCCATCACAATATCTTCATGACACAAAGAACATAACAAGTTCTACACCTGTAGGTTCTGTTCTTCATACACCTCACTACCACCAACACCTGTAGGTTCTGTTCTTCATTCACCTCACTACCACCAACACCTGTAGGTTCTGTTCTTCATACACCTCACTACCACCAACACCTGTAGGTTCTGTTCTTCATACACCTCACTACCACCAACACCTGTAGGTTCTGTTCTTCATACACCTCACTACCACCAACACCTGTAGGTTCTGTTCTTCATACACCTCACTACCACCAACACCTGTAGGTTCTGTTCTTCATACACCTCACTACCACCAACACATTGAAATAAGCAATCAATGTATTTTAATGGTGAATTGTGACTACTGTATTAGGAGTGAACACAGCTATTTATACAATACAATTAAATTCAGTTCTATTCAAAGGGCTTTACTGGTATGGGAAACATAGGTTTACATTGCGAAAGCATGTGATACATGCAAACCATCATTGATCCAATACCCAACTGGAACAGTTCATGAGGGTTGGATGGAGATGTCTTCAAACATCCCTCTCCCATATCTCTTCCTCTCTTTCACATCCTACTTTCTCTCTTATGCCACTATCTCCTCCTCTCTCTCTTATGCCACTATCTCCTCCCCTCTCTCTTATGCCACTGTCTCCCCCTCTCTCTCTTATGCCACTATCTCCTCCCCTCTCTCTTATGCCACTATCTCCCCCTCTCTCTTATGCCACTATCTCCCCCTCTCTATCTTATGCCACTATCTCCCCCCCTCTCTCTTATGCCACTATCTCCCCTTCTCTCTCTTATGCCACTATCTCCTCCCCTCTCTCTTATGCCACTATCTCCCCCTCTCTCTCTTATGCCACTATCTCCTCCCCTCTCTCTTATGCCACTATCTCCCCCCCTCTCTCTTATGCCACTATCTCCCCCCCTCTCTCTTATGCCACTATCTCCTCCCCTCTCTCTTATGCCACTATCTCCCCCTCTCTCTCTTATGCCACTATCTCCTCTCTCTTATGCCACTATCTCCCCCTCTCTCTCTTATGCCACTATCTCCCCCTCTCTCTCTTATGCCACTATCTCCCCCTCTCTCTCACATGCCACTATCTCCTCCACTTTCTCTCTTATGCCACTATCTCCTCCACTTTCTCTCTTATGCCACTATCTCCTCCCTCTCTCTTATGCCACTATCTCTCCCTCTATCTCTTATGCCGCTATCTCCCCCTCTCTCTCACATGCCGCTATCTCCCCCTCTCTCTCACATGCCGCTATCTCTCTCTCTCTCTCTCTCCCTCTTATACCACTATCTCCCCATCTCTCTCTCGTCTCCTTTTCCCTCACATCTCCCTCTCTCATCCCTTCCTCTCATCTATCATTCTCCTCTGTCTCACTCTTCCTATCTCATCCATCTCTCTCTTATCCATCCATCTCTCTCTTATCCATCCATCTCTCTCTTATCCATCCATCTGTCTCTCTCTGTCTCTCTCTGTCTCTCTCGGTCTCTCTCTCTCTCGGTCTCTCTCGGTCTCTCTCGGTCTCTCTCTCTCTCTCTCTCTCTCTCTCTCTCTCTCTCTCTCTCTCTCTCTCTCTCTCTCTCTCTCTCTCTCTCTCTCTCTCTCTCTCTCTCTCTCTCTCTCTCTCTCTCTCTCTCTCTCTCTCTCTCTCTCTCTCTCTCTCTCTCTCTCTCTCTCTCTCTCTCTCTCTCTGTCTCTCTCTCTCGCTCTCTGTCTTTGTCTCTCTCTCATCCCTCTCTTTTCAGTGACTCATCCCTGGATGACTAATATTGGCTCCTCTTCCTGAGGAGATGAGGGTGTTGGAGTGGTGACGCGACAGACAGACAGGTGTATGTGTGTGTGTGTGTGTGTGTGTGTGTGTGTGTGTGTGTGTGTGTGTGTGTGTGTGTGTGTGTGTGTGTATGTTTTGCTTTATGAGTAGATGTTCACCTCAGATCATTTCACAAGTTAAGGTTACGATCAGAGTGACTCATGTTCACTGAAGCACCAACCACCCAGACTGGTAGAGACACAACACGCTCGCGGGGACAAGCACTGCTGGTTGTATAACATAGAAAAAGAGTTGCATAGGCTTCTGGATAAATTTCCCACAATTTCAACCGGACTCAATTTCTCATCGAAATCACAAGTATCCACAGCCTTCAAAAGCATGTCTTTAAATAGCTGCCACAAAGTGCAGGCATCTCTTATCACAGGCTGAAGTAGGCCTAGACACTGATCTAGTGTCAATTTTCTGTTTAAGTTGAGAATCTGGGTAAGAACTTTTAGCTGGAGACTCTGGGTCTGACTGTAGGTGTGTGAGTAGACACTTACCAGAGAAGTTCCGTGAAACCAGCATTGCGGTGAGAACGGCCCCCTGGGAGAGAAGTGAGAAGACAAGATGAGAAGAATAGAGGACAGGAGAGTAGAGGTGGTCAGCCCTGACAAACAAACACAGAATCCCAGAGTGAATCACAGACCTTGAGTTTCCTCCTGGCGTTGAATTTCTTCAGGCACTCCACTGTCTCCTGTCTGTGCATCATGGACGCCACTGTAGAACGTTGCTGTGAGAGAGAGAGAGAGAGAGAGAGAGAGAGAGAGAGAGTAATGTCAAAGATTGAGGAAACTAGTTGGAAATGTTGCTGTGATCACTGAGGATATTATCTCCTGTGATCACTGAGGATGTTATCTCCTGTGATATCACTGAGGATATATACACGTGTGTGTGTGTGTGTGTGTGTGTGTGTGTGTGTGTGTGTGTGTGTGTGTGTGTGTGTGTGTGTGTGTGTGTGTGTGTGTGTGTGTGTGTGTGTGTGTGTGTGTGTGTGTGTGTGTGTGTGTGTGAACTTACGCAGACCCATGGGTGTTTGAGGGCCTCCTGGGCGGTGATCCTCTTGGCAGAATTAATGGTCAACATCTGGTTAATCAGGTTCTTAGCCTCTGGAGTGACTGTATCCCACTCTGGAGAGGGAAACTACACACACACACACACACACACACACACAATACATTGGAAAGTATTACAGTTGTAATCAATACATTGGAAAGTATTACAGTTGTAATCAATACAATGAATGTATTACAGTTGTAATCAATACATTTCTATCAGCAATGTTCCAAATGTTTCGCCCCTCTAAACAGGTCCCAGGTGAGTGGAATCTCTGGCCGATCAATTACAATGAATGATCAATAAACTAAGTACCAGGGAAATGGGAACGCCAGCAGACACTACAGCCAGCTGAAGCCTTGAAGCTCAACAGCTCCTCCACATAAAAGTTTACTATCTGTTACTATTACACCCTCTTTACCCTCTGAGATAAGGGGCTCTATTTTCGGCAGGCGGTGCTTGTGTCAAACGCACGTTCATTTGCAATTTTGACCTATTAAAGCCAGCGCTCTGTGTCACGAGAATTTCTATCTCAATGTTCACTCTAGCTTTGATTAATTCCCAGAGGTTGTAAGATTCTGGTTAACAAAGAATTAAGCAAAGTCTCAGTCTGCAACAGATCAGTAGTTTATTCAGAGAGCTCTGCCGAAAGGAAAACACAAAACACTTTTATATCCATTCACAGTCAAGCCCCCACCCTGTTTTATGGCCTGCAAGTTCTCAGGATCTGCCTTCAAACACTGTCCTGTTATCTCAGGTCACTCCCCTCAAAGGCATCCCTCAGTGGCTAATGTTTACACCTCAGGGACAAGACCCCCACTCTGATAGATGAGGGTGGTAAACTTTTATGGCTAATCTCCTGCTAGCCCAACAACTACATCCTGACTCATTTACCAAATGGTAACATTCTAACCATTGTCTATGTAATTTCTAATACATATTACACAGTTTCAGGGTGAAACATCTTAGTCATTAACATTAAACATACAAATTATTCTATCACTCTGCTACTTTCTAACTGTTGTGCCATAATTTGTAATTCACCTGTCTTATCTCAGCTCGCTTGCGCTCTGATGGGAGGGGTGGAAATACTTGACGTGTGTCCTTCGAAACGTGATCCAAAGTTCTAATTTCAGGCAGCTCTGGTTAAGACCAACCAAAAGCTGGTTTTAGCAGTAATGCGGTTGGTTATGGCATGAATTTTGACAGTGGAAACGCAGCCTATCCAGCTGTAACGTACACTGCCCATATGTGCATGGAACAAGAGTCATGTGCTTCTGGTGCCTGTATACTTCGTATTTAGATACAAAAAACGTATGTTTTTTCCCATTTCGTTTTATTTGATTAAAAACCAAGCATAGCCTCCCCTCCTCTTAATGAAGGCTGTGTTCTTGTTGTCCTGACCAATGCAATCAAGTAGGCTAGTCAAGACCGTCGATAAAGGGTTTGGCTCGTGAGACCGTTTGGAGATAAATATTAAACCCCAAATCATTAAAAGATCTTGAGTTTGAGAGGAGCAAAACACTGAGCTGACGTTCCTCTTTTACACTATATATACATAAGTATGTGGACAACC